>VWZL01005319.1:99471-125694 GCA_013396915.1 Stercorarius parasiticus | reverse complement strand
GCTGCTTTCCCTACCCCTCCCACGGCACCCCTTTCTCCGGCACCCCCTTCTCCGGCGCCCGGACCCCCATCCCCCGGGAGACACATTTCCCTGCCGGGACCCGGACATCACCCCTTCTCGGAGACGGATCTCTCCTGCGGGACACGGGCATCCCCTCCCAGACCCCGAGGACCCCCAGCCCCGATCCAGACCTCTCTCCAGGGGCTGCTCCCCCCAGCCAGAACCCTCCCAGTCCCGATCCGGACCTTCCTGCAGGCTGCCAGAGCTCCTCAAATCGGGGCTCTTCCTTGATTCCCCGAGACCCTGACCCAGCACCCCGGGGACCCACCTTCTCCCTCCATCCCCAGCCACACACTCCCAGGCTCTACCTGTCCCCAGCAGCCCCTGCCCCAGTGCTGAGTCTCCCCGATGGTCCCTCTGGCCCCAGGCCAGCTGGGGACCCTTGCCATGGTGGGAGAAGGGGTGGGCTGAGCCAGGTGATGGCCCGGGCAGATCCCTTTCCAATGCTGCAAAGCCCCTGCGATGCCCAGACCCTCTCCTGGCTCAGGGAGTTTGGGGGGGGGGGTGCTCAGGACAGTCCCTGACCCAGCCCCTGAGTCACCAAGGCCAATGGGTGACCCAGGTTCCATGGATGCAGGAACAACTCTTGGCCCACCTGAAATCCAAAGTCCCCGGGGTTCCTTTTTCCCTCTCCAGCCACCTTGGGTGCTATCTGGGACAAGGTGGGATGCTGGGGAGAGCGGGCCAGGCAGGGAGGGGTTGGGGGGCTGCAGTGCCCCTGGGCTGAGCCCACTCCCTGCCCCCAGTCCCCCTCCCACCATTCAGCCAGTACAGCTGGAGCAGCGCAGGAGGGAACCACAGCATTTGTGGCGGGGAGGGGGGAAATCGTGTCAAAATGTCATCGCTTCACATGCGGAAACTGCTTGTCTCAGGTGGCATTTTTAGGCGGAGGTGAGCGTTTTCCAGCCCCACCATCCCCTCCCTCCACGGAGGCGCTGAGCTCCAGGGCCCTGCAGTGCCTGGGCCAGCTTAGCGGCAGAGTCCCCTGGGGCAGGCAGTGCCCAAACTGGGGAGCTACTGCCAAACCCTGAGAAGAGCCAGGACGCAGGGGCCGTGCCCAGGGGCTGTGTGCCTGCACGGCCCTGCCAGTGATGCTGCTGGAGGTGGCTGCACCCGGGGTGTTTCTGCACCCCCCTGCAGTCCCCGAGGTCCGAGCATCGCTGGGGCTGCAGATCCGCCGCTGCTCAGCCAGTTAGCTGAGGCTCTTCAAGGAGCCAGCTGCGCGGAGCCAAGGGAGCCTTCCTCCCACATGCTCCAGGGGAGAACCCTCATCCTCCTCTCCAGCATGGGAGGAGGACATGGTTCATGGCTATGTGGCAGGCAGAGACCTGGCTTAACTCCTTGTTACCCTGGTCTCTCGCAGCCCTCCTCCCAAAGGCGCACCTTTCTCATGCAGCTCCTGGAGAGGGAATTTCTCCCGGCCTTTTCCTCTTGGCCAGGACCAGTCTCGGATACTCTCTGCTCCCCTCTCCAATTAAGGGAAAACCTGCCCAGCTGGGTCATGTTGGGGTGGTCGTTGTGGCCATTTCTAGCCAGCAAGGATGCACATAAGCCCTTCCAGGGTGAATCACGCTCCCCTGAGAGGAGATAGGAACAAGGTGTGTAGGTAGGAACAAGAAGGCAGGAACAAGGACCCCAGAGGGTCCCAGCTCCCAGCATCATCCTCTGCTTGTGATAACGGGGTTGTAGCTCCCAGCAGGAGTGGGACCCACCTGGACATGGACCTGGTGGAGTTAGGAGGCAGCGAGCAGCAGCACCAGCAGCGTGCTCAAAGCTCCCTTTGTGTCCGGAGGTCTCCAGCTAATTCCTCTCCATCACAGCCACATGCCTAGCAATGTGGTGAGCGAATGTCTCTCGCATTGTTCCTTGAAATGATCATTATAGACTGACGGAAGGAGAGAAACTGGCAGGCTAAGATGCGTTCACAAAAATATCCCCTCCAAGGTCAGTTTAAATAAGTCTCCATCATCGTTAGGAGCGCTGCGTGGGAGAACTCATGTCAGCTCTGCCGCGGCCAGTGCGGAGGTGGGCTTTGCTGCTCCTCTCCTGCCACGTCCTCTTGGCCCCTGGCGAGGTGTCACAACCCCAGCTGTGCTCCTAGGGACCTCCTCGCTCACGCCAGGCCAGCCCACAGCTTGGGGGGTCCCCCAAGCCCCCCAAGCCATGAGTCCATGCTAGCCAGGGTACGGACATTTGCTCAGCAACTCAAGCCGGGGCTGGCAACTGAACCAGGGAGGGACCCTGCCCGTTTTCCCCCTCCGACCCCGGCACAGAGCCCAGCTGCCGTGAATGAGAACACCACCCACTGCGCCCCGTTCCCATTGCAGCCCTGGAGCCGGGAGGCACCCATCCCCGAATGAAATGCAATGCCAGGGGACACGGCAGGCAGGGGCTTTGCTGGCAAGGGGACAGGCAAAATGTGGATTCATGGCACTCAGGCTGTGATGGGCGAGGGGGGAAGCCGCCGGGATCACAGTGGAGGGAGGAAGGGGTCCTGGGGACCAGTGCTGGAGAGGATGCAGTGCAGGCACAGCCGCTTCCCCTGGCAGCTGGCAATCCCCACAGGGTGCCGAAATGTGCCTGCAGACCCCTGGTGCCGGCAGGCAGCTGACCTGGCTCCTCTGCCCTGCAGGCTGGTCTCAGGGCGGGAGGAGATTAAAGCTGCTTCCCGAAGCTCCCCCCAGCCCATGTCACCCTCCGATTTCCTGGACAAGCTTATGGGACGAACGTCAGGGTATGACGCCCGGATTCGACCCAACTTCAAAGGTAAGGGGAGGACGAGAGGCTCCCAAACCTGGCAGTAACCCACACTTATGGCTGTCCAAAACCAGGGAAGGGGCAGGTATGGGTTTGGGGGCAGGACCCTGACCCGCGTCCCTCCATCCCAATGCCCTCCCCAGGGTCCCAGCTGCTCCTGCGATTGCAGCCGCCCTGCATGGGCCAGCGTTGCCTGATAACACCGGCAGCTGCAGTGCTCGCAGGGTGTGCAGGGGGTGACCTCATGGGCAGGGGGATGCTAGAGCAGGAGGCAGCATCCCCCCATGTGCCCCTGTGGTGCCTGCATCTCCCCGGCCAGCAGCGAGAGGAGGCTTCCTGCTGTTTTCCAGGTCCACCTGTCAACGTGACGTGCAACATCTTCATCAACAGCTTCGGCTCCGTCACCGAGACCACCATGGTGAGGGTTTCGACAGTGCAACGGGCTCCTCTCCCAGTGCCTCGGGGCTGGGGAGCATGTGGGTCCCAGGGCCTGAACCCATGGCCGTGCTTATGGGGGTCCTGTGAGCCATCCCTAGCACCACAGTGGGGACATGCAGAGCCATAGCAAATGGCTGGGGCTTTTCTGGGGACAGTTAACCAGAGCTTGGCTATGTGGGCCACATTCCCCATGCCTGAGCTGGGAGAAACACCCCGAAAGGTCGGAGCGAGGCAGCCAGCGGTAGCTCCCTGCTGTTTGGAGGCTCGGCAGGTGCCGTACCACGCACGCGAGCTGTGTCCTTGCCATCCCCAGCCTCCTCAGGTTCATGAGGAACTCCTTTGAGGAAGCCCCAGAGCTAAAAATTCCCTGTTTGTGCTGGGGCAAAGCCTTAATACCATCAACCATCACATCAAGCCCCCACAGGGCCACAGAGTCCTGCGAGGAACACTGCAGGCAGCAGCTACTGGTCCTCCTCCTCCTCCTCCTCCTCCTCTCAGCTGCTGTGACTTTGGCTTTTTCATTTCCCCTGGCTGCCGACAGCGTGGGAAAGCTCCTGAGCTGCCCCTTCCCTGTGAGCGGTTAGTGTCAGGCAGGCAAAACTTGCAAGGCTGAGCCTCAACTGAGAGCCCCCCTTCCGCCTCCTCCTCCATCGCTTCCTCTTCCTCTTCCCCCTCCTCCCCGGCCACCATGGGATCCTCCCAGCTGACATGGTGCCCTCTGCCCCAGGACTACCGGGTGAACGTCTTCTTGCGGCAGCAGTGGAATGACCCCCGCCTGGCTTACCGCGAGTACCCCGACGACTCCCTCGACCTCGACCCCTCCATGCTCGACTCCATCTGGAAGCCAGACCTGTTCTTCGCCAATGAGAAAGGGGCCAATTTCCACGAGGTCACCACCGACAACAAGCTGCTGCGCATCTTCAAGAACGGCAACGTGCTCTACAGCATTCGGTAGAACCCTTCTCCTCTGGTGCAGCGCCCAAGTGGGGAGGCGAAGCTTTCCTCTTGCCTCCCGTGGGGCAGCCCCAGCAACCCCCTCCTTTCCTCTGCCTCCTCTAGGCTGACGCTGATCCTGTCCTGCCCCATGGACCTCAAGAACTTCCCCATGGACATCCAGACGTGCACCATGCAGCTGGAGAGCTGTGAGTACCTAGGGCGGTTCAAGCTATGCTTCATCCCCCCCAACCCATCCTGTCACATCCCATCCCATCCCACCCCATCCCAAAGGCTGGCATCTCCCTGCTTCTGAAGGAGGTGAGCAGGAACGAGCGGTTGTTCAGGGTGGGGATGAATGGGGTGCGTGTCCCCCCTGTCCCATGGCTCCCTCTGTCCCCTCTAGTTGGCTACACCATGAATGACCTCATCTTCGAGTGGCTGGAGGAGCAGGAGGCCGTGCAGGTAGCAGAAGGCTTGACGCTCCCTCAGTTCATCCTCAGGGATGAGAAGGACCTGGGCTATTGCACCAAGTACTACAACACCGGTGAGCACCCCAGGGACCTGCTGCCACCACCCTGCCATGGCCCAGAGGTCCCTCTCACCCATTGGGGCTGTCTTTCCTCACAGGCAAGTTCACCTGCATCGAGGTGAAGTTCCACCTGGAGAGGCAGATGGGTTACTACCTGATCCAGATGTACATCCCCAGCTTGCTCATCGTCATCCTCTCCTGGGTCTCCTTCTGGATCAACATGGATGCGGCGCCGGCCCGGGTGGGCTTGGGCATCACCACCGTGCTCACCATGACTACGCAGAGCGCTGGCTCCCGTGCCTCCCTGCCCAAGGTCAATGCCGGCTCCATGCCGGGGTTCGATGCTCCAGCCTGCCCGGGGCACCCAGGGTGCCCGCTGCCACCCCCAGTGCCCCAGGGGCAGGGGAACCCTTCCCTTGGAAATGGCTGGATCCGTAGCCAAGGGGGAACACGGTGCTGCTTGGCTGGGCGAGCTCTAGCCCATGTGTCCCAGCTGAGAGGGCTCCTGTGCCCCTTGGCAGCAGGGTGAAGCTGGCAGTGGGGGGGATGAACAAGGTGGGGGGCAGCGGGTCCCTGAGCCCCCTCTCGCCCTTGCAGGTCTCCTATGTGAAGGCCATTGACATCTGGATGGCCGTGTGCCTGCTCTTCGTCTTTGCCGCCCTGTTGGAGTACGCAGCCGTCAACTTCGTCTCCCGCCAGCACAAGGAGTTCATGCGCCTGCGCCGGCGCCAGCGGCGGCAGAGAATGGTGAGTCCCTTCCACCACTGCTGTCATGACGTCTGTCTGTCCTCAGCAGCCAAGGGGACACCCCAGGGCTACAGGGCCAGTTCCTCAGCAGCCGCCAGGGCAGGGCTTAGTGCTGGGCTGTGTCCTGCTGCCCAGGGCTTGTAGCCGGCACTGACGGCACATCAGGAACCCACAGGCACCGCAGTCCTTCTGCCTGCCTGAGCAGCACAGTGCACAGCACCCATGGGTGCCCAGGCTCTGCCAGCACAAACGCGCCCAGGGTGCTGTCATGCTCCTGCTGGGACATCCTCAGGCTCTGCTTCCTCTCAAAAAAAAGAAAAATAAATAGCGAGGGTGGGGGAAACAGCCTTTCCCCTTACCTGCAGCCCCAAACCTGGGCTCCTCACTGTGCCGCAGAGGTGACAGGGCGGTCAAGCAGCAAGGGGACCTGGTGGCACCCAGGGACAGGGTCTAGGCTGCAGAGGTGACAGGGCAGTCAAGCAGCAAGGGGACCTGGTGGCACCCAGGGACAGGGTCTGGGCTGCAGAGGGGAGGGCAGCAAGGCCTGGAGAGGCAGGGTCCCACTCTCGCAAGACAGTCCTCCCCTCCGTCAGCCCATCGGCGCAGGTATCAGGCCTGCGAGGTGCTCAGGGAAAGCATGCGGCTCCCCCGCTCTCATTTTCCTGCCATATGCACACTGTGGGGCACCAGATCTCCACGGAAAACACGAGTACACGTACACACCACCAGGCTTGCAGTGCCCTGTGCAGCCAGATCCCCTCGGCACCTGCTGAAGACGGATCCCGGTGCCCGGGCACTGCTGGAAGGGCTTTTTCCCCCCCATGCTGAGCCCTCATCCCCCAGCTGTCCCCATCCCGGCACCCAGAGCCGCTGTCCCCGGGGCCAGGGCAGAGCCATCGGTCACCCGCTGTCCTGTTTCTGTTTGGTGCGCACTGTCGGATGCCAAAAGGGCCTGAGCAGCGGGACGGCCAGCCTGGAGTCCCTGCGGCAGCTGAGCAGCCGGCACAGCGGCGAGCACACCTACGCGACGCTCTCGCAGCTCTCCAGCTCCCGGGTAAAGCACGACCCTCTGGCAGCCCCCCCGCAGCGCACCCCCAGCCAAACCTCACCTCCCTCTTCCCCGAAACCAGCCCCACAGGAGCCGGCCCCAGTGGAAGAAGCAGGGCAGTGATTTGCACAGAGTATGCGCCCATAGGATGGAGCTGCCGCTCCCTAGGCTGAAAAGAGATGAAAAGAGGGATGGGAATGGAGCAGATTTCCCTGGAGACACCCCTGCTCTGTGCCTCAGTTTCCCCTTCTGTAAAGCAGCCCCTTTTGCCGAGGGATGAGTGATGCTGGGGCAGATTGATGGACCATAAATACTGAAAGGGTGGGTGTCAGGAGGACAGGGCCAGGCTCTTCTCAGTGGTGCCCAGTGACAGGACAAGAGGTAATGGGCACAAACTTGAACATAGGAAGTTCCATCTCAACATGAGGAGGAACTTCTTTCCTTTGAGGGTGGCAGAGCCCTGGCACAGGCTGCCCAGAGAGGTGGTGGAGTCTCCGTCTCTGGAGACATTCCAAACCCGCCTGGATGCGTTCCTGTGCCACCTGCTCTGGGTGACTCTGCTCTGGCAGGGGGTTGGACGGGATGATCTCCAGAGGTCCCTTCCAGCCCCTGCCATTCTGTGATTCTGTGATTCTGTGACCCCTGGCCATGCCAACACCTCTGGCAGGGTGGGGGCTCTGCCTGCCTGGCTTTCCTGGGTTTGAGGCACCCACAGCTCCCTGCAGTCACCCCAGCGCGGGCACTTGCTCAGGGCACGCAGGCACTTTGCAGCTCAAGGTGTAGGGAGGAGAGGTGGGGCCGGCTGCTAAGGTGGCAGGGAGATGCTGGGGGACAACTGCAGCTCCCAGGAGGAGATCAGGCCTGGTACATCCTTGCCTCCCCACCCAGCCATGCTGCCCCGAGCCTCCCCTCTGCCACCATCAGCCTTCAGATGCCAGGAGAGGCTTCCCTGCTCCCCCCACCATGCTCCCTGCCTTTCCCAGCCCCTGGACACCGACCCCTGGAGATGAACACCCACCCAACCGGGACAGGGAGGGGGAGGCTCTGCCGAACCCAGGAACCATCTGCCGGCTTAAAACAGACCAAAATGCAGCCGCCCTGAGGTGGAAGCTGTGGAGCCACCCCGGGGTGCTGCAGGCAAGGCACTGGGTGCAGCCAGGAGCATCCCGGGTTGCTGCTCGGACAGAGACTGGAGCAGAGCCCCACTGCCCGCAGCTCCGGTACCAGCAGCACAGCCCAGGTGATGCAGCCCCACAGCAAATCCCAGGCCCAGGGATGTACCCAGCCTCCGCCCTCGGTAAGCACCCAGGGGCTGCCCCAGCCCAGAAGGACCCAGCTGGGAGGACCAGCACTCCCAGTCTGCCATCTCCTCCCCCAAAATGCCCTGGCTGAGCCTGACGGCTCCCTGGGCTGGGGGAATAGCTGCTGCCCCCCAGGGGAGCCCTCAAGCGCTCAGCCTGGCACAGGGGAATAAAACTCCACTGCAAATGAGAACTAATCTCAGCAATTTGAGCCGCTGCTGCTCTTCCCACTGAGAAATCTTGCTTAGCAGGCAGATTTTGGAGTTAAATAAAGCTGCCAGGGCGCAAGCTGTCCGCATGAGAGCCCCCATGTCGTGCCGGCTGAGCGCCTGTGCAGGCTGACCTCAGCGAGGAGGCTGCTCTCCAGGCTTCGGAGGGCAGTGCCGGTGGGAGACGGCGTTTGGGATCCAGCACCTGGGCTGCGTGTGGGCATGGAGCGATGCAAGGGGCTGGCCTGCAGCACACCCCGGAGAGGAGACCCACCACAGATACAGCAGCGGTGCGGCAGAGGAGGGATGAGCCACAGAGACCAAATGAGTGGCCCCAGGGGCTTGTCGAGAAGCCAGGCGTGCAGCCCAGGCTTGCATGTGCCCGTCCCTTGCCAAATCTTTGTGTGTACAGGATAAAAGAGCAGGACAAGGCGAATTGCTAACAATGTGCATCACTAGCGATGTGCAGCTGTGGCTGGGGAGGAGCATGGGCACGGCTGGCCGGAACCGAGGGGCTGCGAGGCGAGCAGGGCTGTGCCACCAAACGGTGGCAGTGGGCTGCGACCCAAGGGTGAGGGCAAGTGCCCAGCTCTCAAAGGACTTTTGCAGGCTTGATCATGGGCATGCAGCCCCCATGGGCATGCAGCCCACTGCCAGCATGGGGGAGATGGGGTGAGCAAGGAGAGAGAGGCCAGCAAGGAGCCCAGCTTGCCCAGCCTCCCTCTTCTGCTGCACCGGGCATCCCCCGCTAAGCAGACATGGGGAGAAATGGGGGGACTGGGAGGCCCTACAAGCCCTGATGGTAGCCAAGCTCCTGCGTCCCTGCCCAGCTCTGCCCCAGCAAGCTGCCTGGCCCCTCCTATCCACTGGCACAGGCATGCTTCCACCCCGCAGCAAACACGGCTGCCACAGCGGTGCCTGCACCCCCAAGCTCCCCGCACCCCAATTCACCCTGCACTGCTCTGTGCTNTCCCAACCAGAGTTGGGAGGAAGCCAGGGGGGATCAGGCTGCCAGGGTCGGGGTCGTCCTTGGGTGCACCCTTAAAACACACGCCAGATGACAAAGCAGTCGGTCAGTGCTGGCCCCCGCACCCCATGCACGCCGCTGCCTGCCTCTGCCTGCAGCCTGCCGGCCCCGTGCTTCTGCCTGCACCCTTCGGGCTTTCTGAAAAAGCGCCTAGCCTTGCGCCGGACACTTACACGACCGTATCACCCGGCGGGGGGGGTGTATAGGACACGCAGCCACAAGCGCCTGCTCGCCCTGCAGTATCAGCGCCCACAGGGTGCTCCAGCTGACAGCCTTTCCCTTCGCCAGGAGGAAGAGCTCGTCCGCGAGAGCCGCTTCTACTTGCGAGGCTACGGGCTGGGCCACTGCCTGCAGCCGAAGGACGGGGCTGCGGAGGGCCCCAGCATCTATAGCCCCCCCCCGGCCGGCATGCTGCTGCGGGAAGGGGAGAGCCTCCGCAGGCGCTACGTCGACCGGGCTAAGCGCATCGACACCATCTCCCGAGCCGTCTTCCCCTTCACCTTCCTGGTCTTCAATATCTTCTACTGGGTTGTCTACAAAGTGCTGCGCTCGGAGGACATCCACTTGGTGCCCTGAGGCCTGGAAAAGCATGACTGCCTCTCAGTCTAACCCCCGCGGTGACACCGGGCACCATGAGCTCAGCCAGAACCATGTTTCCCTCCATCCCAGAGCAGCGGCACAGCCGGGCTGGGCCTCGGAGTCCAGACATGTTGTAGCCCCCATGTCCCTTTGGATGCCGGGGCACCGAGGGGGGGGATCAGCAACCCCAGGTCCCCACGGTTAGCTGGAGAGAGGGACCCCTCCTGCATCCTGCATGGTGTCACCCCTGGGTACCAGGGATGCTGTGCTGCTGAGGGAGCCCCAGGTACCTAGGGGTGCTGCACTGCCATGGCACAGGGGACTCCCCAGTATTTTGGGATGCTGCACAGCTGGTGGCCAGGGAACACCACCTTCCAGCCAACACCCTCCACACCTTCCATGTCAGGCTGTTGCTTTTCCAGGCTGCATGACTGAGCCATAGGCCATGAGCAGCCAGGCGAGAGATGCAGTCCTCTCTCCTCCGCTGGCCCAGAGCTCGGTTGCGGGAAACAGCAGGCAGCACCCCTGCCTGCACCCAGACTGTGTGGGGTGCTGGCTACGGCCCCATAGCCCCCAGCCCAGCAACGGAGAGGGCCCCTCCAGCCCCCAGCCAGCTCCAACGCACAGCAAAGCAGCCGGTCGGGGATGCTCCCCTCCCTGCAGACCCCAGAGCTGCCCGTGATGCCCGCAGCCACAGGCAGGACTGTGGCAGTGACACTGGGCAGGAGGCTCCGCTTTCTCCAAGGAAACGCCATCCCTGGGGCAGGCAGCAGGCGAGCCTGGTCCTGCTGACGGTGAGGGGACACAGGCGGCCATGGCAGCCGCAGATGGGAGCCACTTGGCACTGGGGAGCCGGCACTGCACTACCTGCAGGGTAGGGCCCACAGCTCATCATCCAAGGGAGATTTTTCAGGATGAAAGCAGCGAGGGCAGTTTGGCCGATCCCTTCGGAGGAGCAGAGTGAGCGGTGGCATCCCCAGACTGCTGCGTTCCCATGGCACCAGAGTGCCAGCAGAGAGCCGGAGGTGAAAACTGACGCGTTCCCCAGTTTTCTCTCCACCCCAGAGCCCAGGTGTGGCATCCCCTGGGGGGGTTCACCCCCGCTGCTCCTCCACTGGAGAGGAGAGAATCCAAAACCTTGACAGGACAAGCTCAGCAAGGCTTCCACAGCCCTCCAGACCTGGATATCCTCCGTGCTTAGCAGGAAATAAAAGCAGTAGGTGATGTTTATGTAGGTCCTACAGAGAGAAACGTGTTGATGCTCTCCTTTCCCCCTGCTCACAGCCAGCTCGGGGGGTTTCGCAGCCCAGCAGTGTCAGTCCCCCCACAACCCCGGGTGGAGGACAGGGCCCAGGGTCTTCCAGGCAGGACAGAATGGAAATGGGATTCACCCCTTTCCTTGGAGGCTGTGGTGCCATCATGGCATGGTGAGGACCCCGGTGACCCACTTGTCATGGCAAAAGGGACCCTGCAGGGCAAGGGGACATGGGCGGGAGGCCAGCACTGCCTGATGAAGCCAGACCAGGACAGAAACACCCACCATGGCCCCTGATCCCGCTCCTTGGGCAAGCATCACCCTCTCCCTTGCATGACTCACTGGGAGCAAAGCCCCGCAACCCCACCCTGTGCCCAGCCCCGCAGAGCACTCACCCGCATGCACCCATTTCACAGATGGGGCAAGTGGAGGAGAACCGGCCCCAAGCCACTCCCAGGACCCGCCAGGACGGGCCGAGCCAGCTCCATCCCACCACCACCACCGTGCATGCCTTCCCCACTGTGGGGTTCCCCATGGGGCTCCACCATGTTCCCAGGCCAGGCTTTCGAGGCTTGTTTTTGGGGAGGCCCCATTTGGAGGCAGAGGAAGGGGTGCACCTCGTCTCCTCATCTCGCCTGGAACCCTGGAGGCAGCGCCGAACAGGGAGGTGCCAGCACCCGGGCAGCACCCGCAGGCGCTGGGTGGCTGAGACACCCTCTAATAGCGGTGGGTTTTTAAACAGCATCAATCTTCCTACGCAAATAAAGCTTTTCTGGGATTTTTCAGTGGTGTGCTGGGGGTTTGTCTCTGCTGAAGACCCTGTGGCCAGCTCCAGCTCCCGGCAGGGACTCCCCCGTGCGTGGGAGGGACATGGGGAGAAGGGCACAACAGCCCTATGGGGACAGGAGCCCTGACCTGCAATTACACACAGATATCATTACATCCACCGGTTTCTGACATAATTGGTGGTGACTGTCAGGTTTTATCCGCCGCATGAGAGATGCCAGCAGGGCTGGGCGGGAGCCACCTGCGAGTTCCCAGCCCCAAACCCCATCCCTCTCCTTCCCTCCCCAGCTCTGTGGGGTGCTCCCCGTGGTCACCCCAGCTCCTTTCCACCCCATCCAGGCTTGGCCTGGGGACAGGACCCAAGATGGGGCAGACATGGGGTTGGGAGGGGGGGCTCCACCTCTGCAGTGGAGCTCAGAGACCCGAACATGGGCGAGCCTCCCGATGGGCGAGCCTCCCCGCGCGGCCCCTTCGCAATGGCTGTCTGGGCGGGCGCCAGCCTTACAGAGCTGCCAGCTGTCCCGGGGGGCTTACGCCAGCCCTGCAGTGCCACCCGGGGCCGGCGCTTTTGTCCCCAGCTGGCGCGGGGGCAGGCAGAGCCCACAGCTGAGGGCCGAGCGCCCAAGCAAACATCAATCTCCCTCTGTCCTCCTGGCCAAGTTTCACAGACCGTCTCTGTTGGTACCTCACAGCCCCATCGCCCGCCCGGCCCCATCGGGCTCTTCTGCGGCGGGGAGGAGAGAAAGCAAGAGGCACCCACGCCCATGCGGTGCTGGGGTTGTTCTTTAGATGGGATAAACCAAACCCCCCTGAGGTCTTGCTCCTGCCCCCACCCCAAACCTAGAGAGGACGCAGCCAAGGGGAGAGCAGGGAGACGTTTCCCGCCAGCGCGGTGTGCCCAGTTGCTTCACTCCCTGCTCTCCTTTCTGTCCCTTGCCCAATGTCAGGCCTGGGCACCCGGTGTCTGTTTGGAGATAAACGCTGCAGTCAGCCCTAAGCCACCCAGCTCCGGAAATCAGCGCGCCCCAGAAAAATAAAAATGGTAAAAACCCAACTCATCCTCCCACAGTTAAACCCCCCCCAACCCGGGTCGGTCTCAAGCACCGGTCATGGCAAGGCCGCGGGGGCTCTGCTGGCACCGAGCTAGCAAAGGCATGAGGGGAGCGCTGCCCCACAGCCCCACGGACCCTTACAGCTCGGGTATCCCCAGGATCAGTTTCGGGGTCAGGAGCAGCGCTCAGACGCTGTCCCTGGTTCTCCCAACGGCACAGTTTGTACTGGGAGCCACTGGGACACCCACACAGCTGTAGGGCTGTCGCTGCCCTCCAGCACACAGCTCTGGAGGGTCCCTCACATCCTGGGGACAGTGACAGCTCCCAGGCTGGGGGTGCTGAGCCCCACGCCCTCCCGCAGGTTGCAGCGTGGCTCGGGGCCAGCCCTGGTGGCTCCATCCCCCAGCAAAGCCCACGGCCTTCGGCTGGAGTTGGTTTTCCATTTCCCACCCGAGGCTGTGCATTGGGGGACACATCCCAGCCACCACGGGAAGCAACGATGGGCACGGGACCAACAGCCATGACCAAGTTAATTGCTGGTTTAAATGGAAGTTAGTGGAGTTATACCAGGTTAACGGGAACTCCCAGACAGTAAGATGAGCATCATCGGCACTGGCAGCTTCCCGACAGCCTGCCAGCGACATGCCCAGGGCTGGGCGGCCACGGGCACACACAGGTTTGTGTGTGGCGAGGGCAGCACGGTCCCTCGCCAGCCCCAAAGGCTCCCTGGGGTGCCTGCGTGGGGCCGAGGAAACGTGCCCTTGGCTGGGCACTGCAATGGCACGCCAGCCAGGTCCCTCCTCCACCAACCACAGGGGGCCTGATCCTGCTGGAGCCGAGCTCTGCCGCTGTGCGTGGCAGCGTTGGGATGCCAACCTTCCCTCCCTCCCTGTCTCCCTCACCAGGGCCTCCTGCCCGCACCCATAGCCTGGAGCTGCCCTGGGGCAACACCAACTGCCAGAGGTTTAGCAAACCACCCTGTCAGGATGGTCTGATGCCCACAGGACAGCACGTCCTACGCTGTTTGGGACAGTGGGTTCAGACCCACGCGAGTTCAACGCAGCGAGAACAGGCGACAGCCTTGCTGGGGCTCTGAGCACCCAGCACCCTTCACACTTCGCCCAGGCATGGATTTTTTTTTTTTTTAAAGAAAACATCCAGCTCCAAGTTAGCCAGCCAGTCCTGAGCAGGCTGCTCCTTACAGATGGGGAAACTGAGGCACGAGGAAAGCGCCAGGAGCTGCTGGACTGGCAGCGAGCCCTGCTGGGATCTGCCATGCCACAGGGCATGGAGCCCTCGCAGAACCACAGACCCACTGTGGCCGGCCCTGTGAGGGCAGGATCCTTCCACCACAGGGAAGGTGCAGGTGCGGGGCGCTCAGGCAGTGTGGCTGTGCTGGCACCCCAGCCCTCAGCACAGCTCTGCCAGTGCTGGCCCCCCGACAGAGAAGCCCCCGGAGCCAAGGGGCACTTTGGCCCCCAGTGTGCCCCTGCTATCTAAGCCGCAGCATCACCATCACACCTCAGCCCGTCACCTCCACCCGCTCGGAGGGGCTTTGCCAGTGCCCTGCCAAACACCACACCCCCACGGCCACGGCCACCCCCCCCCAGCATCGCTTTGGGACCAGCCTGCACCACTCAGGGGAAGCCAGCCAGCACATGCAGGCCACGGGCCACCCCGCATGGTCCCCAGCCCAACGGGTGTGAGTGGCCCAGGTGCTGCCGGGGGACAGGCAGGACACTCGGGAAGGGGCAGCGAGGGAAGGCTGGAGCCCAGGAACACGCAGGGATCAGCCCTGCGGCGCTCTCAAGCCCTGGGAATAGGGGATATCTGCCGGGCTCTGGGCTGTGGTTTTGCACAAGAAAAAACAAAGCGATGAGGTTTTCCAACCTCTAAAGTGGCTTGTTTTGTCTGACTTTGTGAAGCCTCTGCGCTTCAGCCCCTCAAGGGGCAGGGGGAGGACGCCGGCACTGAAACAAGGAGCAATTATCAAACCATGGGCTCTGAAGAGCTTTTGTTCCCTGGATGCACCAGAGCAGGGATCGGAGGACACCTAGCGAGATGCCTGGATGGCCCCACGCACCAGCAGCACACAGAGCCCAGCGCCGTGGCAGCCCCAGCCCTGCAGCGGTCCCATCCTGCTCGCCTCCTCCTGCTGCGGTGGGGCCCACAACAAGAGCTCCAGCGGGGCTGCAGGGGCTGATCCAGCCCTGGGGGAGATGCACGGGGGGAAGACTCAGCTCCTCATTTCCCGTTTCTCACTGCTACCTCCGTGCCTCCCTGGCTGGCCACACACGCACTTCCAATGCTCGTTCCTCCGGCAGGATGAGGACCAGCAGTGCTCACAGCTGCGTGACTCCTGTATAAACAGGGATTAAATCCCAGGCTCATCTCAGAGACACTGACTGAGATGCAGGTGCCCCTTACGGCTCTCTGGGTCCTGCTGACATCAGCATTGCCCCTTCCCAGAGGTGCTCGTCCACCTCCCAGTCAAGTTGATTTTATTGGTGCAAATGGGGCAATGCCCAGTAACTATGACCTCCTCTTGTGTCTGAATTTGAGTGTACAATATTTGAGTGCAAAGATCTGGATGGGAACAGCCACCCCAGGCAGAGACACGCTGGATCCAGCCCCTCAGGCATCCCCACAAGCAGGCAGAACGGGAGCGAACAGCCTGACCATGCCCCACATTCTGTATCAACGCTGTCAGCGCTGGATCCAGCCCTGGGCTTCACTTTGCTCCTTGGATCCCTGCAAGAGGGTAGCTAGGCTTTGCGGAGACCCCGCTCCCCTTCCTTACCTCCCAACCTACAGTACCGTAAAACACCCTGAGGTCACAGCGGAGACCCTGCCAGCTCCTCAGCACAGCCGAGGCACCTGAGAGCCCTGTGCTCCAAACACCCCCTGCAGCCAGGACAAGACCGCAAGATGCTGTCTGAAGAAACTCTGTAACGCCAAACCCCTCCTCCTCCATTGATGCTGGACAAGCTGTCACAGTCAAGGAGCTGCAGTGCTCAGGCTAAAAGGTGAAGCAAGGAAGATGAAGCCGGCGGCATGCCTCAGAGGGGTGAAGGAACCCGGGGTGTTAAGAGGGTTGCGGTAACAGAGGAGGAAAGAGAACAGGGGAAGGCGGCGCTCCGAGGAGGAAGGTGCCGTCAGAGGTTTCACTCAGAGGCTGCTCACAGGCGGTTCTGAGCCAGGGCTGAAGAACAGAGCCAAAACCAAGCCCCGGGACCACGGAGAACAAACCCTCCCCACTTACGCAGGACGCTGTGCTCACACAGCCGGCGCTGACACCGCGGAGCACGCACAAACCCACGGCCCCGCTGCTCACGGCAGCCCCGAGTCCCCCCGCACTGCCGCAGGACCGGGCCCCGCAGCGGGGAGGAGGCTCGCAGCCCGGGGGCAGCCCCCCAGCGCCTCACGGGGGCCTCGGCGCAGCAGCCGGGAAGGGCCGACCCTGCCCACGCCTCCCACGGCGGGCACCGGGAAGGGCCTAGCCCGGCCTGGCCTCGCCCCCTTCGCCATGTGCCCTCCCGCCTCGCTCACGTGACCGCCGCGTCCCACGTGACCGCCATGCGAGAGGGCGGGCCGCGGTGCGCATCGCTACTCGTGATTGGCGGAAGGGTGGGGGGCGCCGCGCAGCGATTGGTGGGTCGGACNGCGGCGCTGGCCATGGCGGCGGTGCTGGCGTTGGACAACGGGCTGGCGCGGACGCCGCCGATGGGCTGGCTGCACTGGGAGCGCTTCCTCTGCCGCACCGACTGCGCTACCGACCCGCACCGCTGTGTCAGGTAGGCCCGGCCCCGGGTGGTGGGGCGGGGGGTACCGGCCGCAGGGGAACCCAGGTACCGGCACCGGCGGTGTCAGGCCGGGAACAACCGGCCCGGGGCGATGCTCTGCGGCATTGTCCCCTGCCACCCGGTGTGCCCCTCCCGTGCCAGGGCACAGAGCCAGGCAGCGACTGGGGCCCTCCCTGGGCCCTGCTCCCGGCCGGCCCGGCCCCTCGGCGGAAGGGCGGCACGGTTGCCGTGTCGGTGCTAGAAATCAGACTGCCACGTTCTTTGCTTTCTTTCCTGGTCGTGTCTTTCCCGTGCCCAGCGAGCGGCTCTTCATGGAGATGGCAGACGTGATGGCTGCCAAGGGCTGGAGGGACGCAGGCTACGAGTATGTCTGCATTGACGACTGCTGGATGGCTCCCAGGCGGGATGAAGACGGCAGGCTCCAGGCTGACCCAAAACGGTTCCCCAGCGGGATCCGCAAGCTGGCTGACTACGTGAGTGCCAGCCGCCGCGGCGCAGGGCAGTGATGGGTGACCCAACCTGCAGCCATGCTGGGAGTAGGGCAGGAGAGGGAAGGCCAGGTGGAAAATGGCTGTGTAGCTGCTGAGCTAAGGTCCTGCCTGCCGGAGTGGGGTTTTGCTTCCCTTGCTGGCCCAGCTCTGCTTCCTCCTGCCTCACAGCTGCCCCATCCCCAGTTCTCTTTCTGCAGGTCCACTCCAAGGGGTTGAAGCTGGGAATCTACAGTGATGTCGGGAACAAGACGTGTGCTGGCTTCCCTGGCAGTTACAACTACTATGACCTGGATGCCCAAACGTTCGCCTCCTGGGGCGTAGATCTGCTGAAGTTTGACGGCTGCAACTCTGGCACGCTGGAGCTGCTGGCAGAAGGTAGGTGTGGGCTCGAGGCAGCACTGCAGTGGGAATATTCTGCAGGCAGCAGCAATTCTAGGCCCATGGTGGGCTCCAGGGAGTTGCTTTTCCCCGAGCATACTTATTTAAGGGATTTGCTTACAAAAGCAGGTATGAGACTCTGTTCCCAAGGCCAAGGTAGCGAGTGTTGCTGGCCCAAGTGTTTTTTACCTATTTAGCCTCCTGGAGCTTTCACTGGTGTGCACAGCTTGAAAGAGCAGCTTCCTCACACCAGAGACCACGTTGTGCTGAGCACAGAAACATCGACTGCGTGCTCTGGGGGCTGTCTGTGCAGACTGCCACCTCAGCTTTTAACGCAGAGAGGCTTTGCCCTTCTGCAGTGGCTTTACTGGAGAGCTCAAAACGTTTCATACACTTAACCCTTAATCCCTTTGGTGAGGCCGTGTCAACGCATGTCAGCTTGACGCTAGAACAGCTTGTGTCAGCCATAAAAAGGGCAGTTATCAGGGCTTTTAATGGAAAAAAATGAAGGAAATTCTGGCATGAAAATCCTACTGGGGTTTTCATTTTAAAGCACGCCAGTGTAAATCCCAGTTCAGAAGTTATTTGCACACAGGCTGGCAAGTCATCAGCTGAAAGCTTCAGTAGCTCACTGTGCTGAGGGGGGCTTGGCTACAAGCACAAGCAAATCCCAGTGCCACAGGAGCAGATTTGTGGGAAGAACGATGCAATTCAGAAGGCAGTTTTCTCTTGACTGGACTCTGGCTGCTGGCACAGTCAGCACCACGGTGTTTGGCAGCAGGAATCCTGCACGCAGTCCTGGCTCTGCCTGGCAGGGAGAACATGCCCAAGTGACAATCCCATCGAAGCCAGTTGGTGGGGCATATGCCAGCTGCCGCAGCCAGGAGGACAACTCAGCACCGTGACAGCTGAGCTGAAAGCTCTTGTTGGATCATATGTGTAACCCAGATAAAATCTGGTTGTATTGAAGCAGTTCCAGGGGAGAGAGCGCAGTTCCAGGGGAGAGAGTGAGCCTTTATTTCTCTCTCTGCTGATTAAAATGGACTTAAAAGGGCTGTCTGGGGACAAGGACAGGAAAAAGCTAGCTAGTGCTTTTGAATTCCTGCCCAGTCCATATGGCACAAATGCCTCATAAGAACATAACTGCTACAACGTTACCCAGCAAAGCTGCACCTAGCAGCTTGATAGATACCAACTTGTATTTCCCAGGTATCTAGAGGGAAAAATGCCACACAGCAAAACTGCAGCTTCTACCCACGGCTGTATGTACAAAGAGATCAGCAGTCGTGGAGCAGTAAGCCTGCCCATGACCTGTAGCAAAGCTGTGAAGAAGCTCACCTGTCCTTGGGAGGCAGGACACTGGCTGCAGACTATAAGCTCCCCTGTCCTCCCTGTGGTGTTTCATCCTTGGTTTTGCAAGAGTTGAACTGAAACCCGAACCTGTGACATTGGACTAGTTCCTCTGACCAAGGAGATTGTGTAACCTCTGCCTGTCCTCTTCCTTTAGGTTACAGACGCATGTCTCTGGCCCTAAACAAGACTGGAAGGAGCATTGTGTACTCCTGTGAATGGCCTTTCTACTTGAGGCCTGTGCAGCAGGTAAGGAGCATTTCTCAAGGCTTATCCTGGGGCTGAAAGTGGAAAGAACAAAAAAGCTTTAAGTGCAAAACAGCCTCCTGAGAAACTTGCTGCTCTCTAGTCTGACAGAGAACAAGACTGTAAAGTAGAGGAAAACCCCTTTTTCCTCTAGAGCCCTGAAGTATACCTGAGGCAAGTCATTACTCTGCTGAAAAGAATTCAGTAGGATCCTGCAGCATGAAGGCACAGCCCAGCTGCAATGTGCCAAAGAACACAGCAGCATCCATCTGCTTTCTGTCTCCAAGGAACCAAGCAACAAAACATTGGCAATGCAGACACGCAGTTAGCGGACAGTTCGGTGTTATTCCTCCTGGAGGCAGAGTGCTACAGATTCAGCCGTACAGTCATCTCTAGGGACCAGGAGAGAGACTTTAGGACAGCCTATTTAATAGGAATTCTCCACATTGTTTACCGACAGATTTCTGCCAGCCAGGGTCCATGGCTGACATGCTGCTCTCCACCCATAGCTGGCTTCCCCTGTGCCACCATGACAGGATGCTGCCATTCCCTCCCACTGGGAATTAAATGCATTAGTCACCAAAGGGTGTAAACCCAAGAAATGGCAGTAATTACTGGGATGTTACAGTTTAATCCCACTGGCCCTGTCACACCTTCAGTAAAATAGCGCTCAAAGGAATTTTCTAACAGCTAGATGACCACAACTATTCACCCGAGGGAAGCAATAGCATTGTCCAGAGCATGGCAAACTGGAGTTACTGGGCACAAGGCATCCTAGGGAACCAGGATGTAGTAGATAATCTAGGTGGTTGGTGATGAAAGGTGTTATCATAGTTCTCCCCCAAATTATCCCTGATCTAGTCTAGCCTTGTGTACAGCCTTGTTCTTGTACAGTCAGGCTCTCTGGCTAATCACACTCATCATTTTGGCAGCCCAATTACACGGAGATCAAACAGTACTGCAATCACTGGAGGAATTTTTTTGATGTATATGATTCCTGGAGAAGCATCAAGAGTATCTTGGATTGGACAGCACTTCACCAGGACAGCATTGTGAAGATAGCTGGGCCAGGGGGCTGGAATGATCCTGACATGGCAAGTAGAGCAACACCCACCTCCCTTTCAGCACTGGCAAAAAAACCCTTTCCTTGGCTGTAGGCTGAGAAGGGGAGGGAGAGAATCGGGGGAAGGGCTCTGACAGCGCCCTAGGATTAGGAATTTGATGAGAGGGAGAGAGAACTACAGCTATGGAAGGTACCGAGGAAGCACTGTCTTTGTGTAAAGCAGCCTCTACAAGCAGTGCCAGTTCAGAACACAGACGTGGCAGTGGGAGACGGTTTCCAAAGTGCTGATCTCCCACCAGAAGGAAAACCTCTGGGTGCCAGCATCACAAGGAAGGAATAGCTGCATCCAAAAGCAGATTCTTGAACGCTGCCTAGACAGTTAAAGATTCTTCTTTACCTCCACCAGTGGTTCATCCTAAATTGCCACACTAATCATGCCTTAATTTTCCCAACCGTCTGGTCCTGCTCCTGGTATTCAGCATATCTAACCAGTCCTCAAATAGGGGTCCCACCCCCAGCATACTGTCATTTACCAGTGCTCGGCTTGGTGGCCCAGTTTCTCCTCGGCAGGCAGCGTTACCGGGCATTTTTGTTTTCCTGTCACAGCTAGTGATTGGAAACTTTGGGCTGAGCTGGGATCAGTCGGTGACTCAGATGGCAATGTGGGCTATTATGGCAGCTCCCCTCTTCATGTCCAATGACCTGCGGCACATAAGTCCTGAGGCCAAGTGGCTGCTCCAGAACAAAGAGGTGATCGCCATCAACCAGGATCCGCTGGGCAAGCAGGGATACCAAATCACCAAGGTATGGCAGGACCGGGCTGGGGGGTGTGGTGTAGGGTACAAGCAGCCAGCCTCCTCAGAAAGGGGACACTGGGGACACACAGGGTATAAAGGAGTGTGCCGGGTTTGGGAACAGGAGCCCAGTGAGCCCACTTGCTCCTGAAGCCTGTTTAAAGAGACAGGCATGAAGGCCATCAGTTCTGCCTTCCCTAACGTAAGCCCTGGGTTTATTTTCTCCTTGGCAGGACAAGAACTTTCAGCTGTGGGAGCGGCCTCTGTCTGGCCGAGCCCATGCCGTGGCGGTACTAAACCAGCAGGAGATCGGGGGACCCCAGAACTTCACCTTCTCCCTCACCTTCCTCGGTAATGGGCTCGCCTGCAACCCAGCGTGCTCTGTCCGGCAGGTCCTGCCAGCCAGCAGGGACTGGGGGGTTTACACATGGGTCTCCTCCCTGAGCGTGGAGGTGAACCCAACAGGCACTGTGCTGCTGAAAGTAGTGGTACTATAGGAGGCACAAAGACAATCTTTTCATAAGCCTCAGAGTCTGTCCAAACTTCTTGTCACGAGAAGCCTGTCTCCTTCCTCCAAGCAGGGTGCCTTTGTTCTCTCCTCCAGCATTCACTACTTATGTGCTTCTATGTGGACTTTGAACCTTTGGCTTAACGTGGCAAATACCTATCACTCCATCACCAAGAGGTAACAGGGAAAGGGGTGCTGCTTCTCTTCTGTTTACCCTTTCTCTGGCATCTCACCTAACTCTTTCTCCAAGGGGCTATAAGGGCCCCAGCAGGGCAGCAACTCCTGTTAATGCCCACTGCCACTACCAACCAAAGAAATGCAAAGGGTACATGCAGCATGTCACAGCTCTCCTTGAGCACTTCAGGGACAATAGGGAAAGACTTGCTGCTTTGCCAGGCACACAGTCCAAGAACAAAAAAAGCTGCTCCTACCCCTGATGAAGAAACCCAATACTATCCTCAAAGCATGGGCATCTGCTTCCACCTTCTGACAACTCAGGGACTGACCTAAATCACTGCACTTCTTAGCAACTGCTTTCTTGACAGCTGCCTGCTTATTATAAATGTGGTTAAGTATCACGCCTTAGGACTTGGCTTTTGAGGGTTTCTCGTTACCCCAGGAGTCTCTCACCAGTGGCTGTCGCTTCCCTTTAGATGACAAATCCCTCTCCACCCTTCATGGGAACACTAGGGTCCCCTTCCTTGGTGAGCTGCCTTCCAGAAGTGCCCATGTGCTTGCCTTCCACTGTTGGCAGCAGCCTTGAGGTTGAATAACACAGGTCCTTCTGAGACGAGAGATGGATACTTAATCACTTGTGCAACCATTATGTACAAGTATGTTCTCTTCTGACTACTACACAATGAGGATAACTTGATTTGTTCTTATTTCTGTGATTAAGTACTTTGATTAAAGCATCCCTTAAAAAGGCTAAGCTTTTTCTTAGTTTCACTGTACATGAGTACAGCATGGTATCTGAAATAATTAAATCAGGTCTTAGAAAATGGGCCAGCTTGTTCAAGTCACTAAGTTCTTGTGAAATTTGTCACGATTACTACAAACAGCACTCAGTAAAGCTGACACAATACAGCTATACAGTCCCTCTCATGGGCAAAGGCCAAAGCCACTGCTGCCAACAGCTTAAGCAGCAGGAATTTGAAAACACCAATCACATCAGCCAGTACTGAATAAGCAAAAATACAAATTCTGATAGTCTGGTAACTGAGTGGTCTCAGTCCCTATGAAGATATGTGAAGAGGCATTTCTCCATTCTCCTGCTCTATTTCAACCACAAAAAAGTTAGTTTTAAAAGAAAGCTCCACATTGTGTTCCCAGCATCTGCTGATAGTGGACTTCCTACTCACAGGCAGCATTCTGCTGCCTCAAGTGGATGATCCTGTCAAAGCTGGTAGGCTGCCCTATAACATACCACACTCAGTAGTTGCCCATCAGTCACCATTCACTTCAAACTTCAGTGCTGTGTTTGGGCTTCTTTTAAGGAAAATTCTAAGAAGAGGTGCCAACAGCAGTCAGACACTGGGGATAGGCAGCTGAGGCCTGTCACACCATCACTTTCAGTGTTGACAGCATGCAGCTGGGGGAACCATGGGCATGAAGCTGCCCCTCTCCTGTCTCTGAGCTACCATAACACACAGCCACTGCGCAGGCCACAGCTGAGCTGCAGCACGTAACCACCGCCTAACGGTGCGGGTGACACTTCATCAGATGAAGCCCCTGGTACTATACCCACTAGCTGCCCCAGGGCCTTTGCCCACACGTTGCCCCTTAGGGCAGTACAACTGTTCCCTGTTTGTAAAGAAGGGCCAACAGTCAAGTGCAGGGGCTGTTCGTGGGGGTTCGGATTACTGTGGTCCCTACTGTGTTGAAACCATTGCTGGGTGGCAAGGAATTTTACCTTCCTCTCCTCTCTGGTAAGGCCTTGGAAAGGAAAAAGGCCTACTCGGGCAGCTCTGCTTGGTTTTTTTTTTGTTTGTTTTTGGGTTTTTTTTGTTTGTTTGTTTGTTTTTTCCAAGCACTACTTCATCTAACACAATCCAACTTCATCGTAGCATTCCTGATATATAAAAGAGACATGAACTGTTTAAATGAAACAAGCTGCAGAAGTTCAGACAGGGCCCTTTTGAAGACAGCCTTCTACCATGGAAGCTCATAAATAAGCCTGTAAAAAAGCAGCACCACAATGCTCAGGCAGAGAAGCCACCGGTGCAAAAATCCATCAGAGCCTCAGGCTCTACATGTATTTTAAAACACCTCTTGGTAACACAGTAAGGACATTACAGCCATCGGCAGGGTTTTTTTCAAAAGCATTCAGATTTTACTAATTTTAACTAAGCAGCTTGGCAAGTAACACCTTCCTGGTGCTGGGACTTTCAAGTCCCACCCCACCAAAAAGAGAGGATACACAAAACCAAGCAACAGATTACTTCCAAATATTTTAATATGGTCCATAAGAACGAATAGGATGGAGCTTAGAACTGGATCACCTGGCCCTGTAAGAAGAGAGAGAGCAAGTTTATTCACCACTGAACATCGCCACCCTTTCTCAGCCACTCACGGTGCACGAACATACCTTTCTCTTCTTGTCTCCTCCCAGTTCAAAGTGCTTGCACCGCTTAATGGCCAGCATCCTCTTGGACCTGCAGTTGGGCTCCATGCACTCCAGCCTCAGCACAATCTTCTTTGTGGTCTTAGCCTGGGAGGAGAGTAGCAGAGCGTATCAATGAAGAAAATTTCCACAAGCAGACAAATTGCTGCTCTCAGGAAAAGCTTTTATCTACACTCCTGAAGAGTCAGCAGCTTCTTCTCAAAGTGTAAAGACGACGACTACCAACATAGTTCGTCTCCCTCCATTAAAAACAAGGCAGCACCTTAAGGACCAGTACAGGAATATAGTGGATCCGTACTTCACAATAAAGGACACTGGCAAAAGCATTCAGTGGGGCAGGGCTGGTCCCCTGCAGAGATCAGCCTCGTTGGAAGAAAGTCTGTGCCAGTGCACACACCAAGGAACAGGCACTTCTGGAGTGTGGAAGAACAGACTGATACTACTCAGAAGTTCAGCAGAGAGCCAGGCAGAAGAAACGCCTGAAAGCAGCAGGACTGACAAACTTTTACCAGAAGGAGCAGCAACACAATGTGCTCAATGCAGACCCGCAGCTACTGAGAAGTCAGATGAAACCCAAAAGACTTGAGAGGGAAGAATCCAAAGCTGCAATGCAAGGCTACTGTAGTAGCTGGACAGAGCTGTAACCACCAGTTATAAGCCTCAGCCAATCATCCATATAATGCTGACTGGGAAGAAACCGAAATGGGGATGGCAACGTACAGGTGGAGAGTGCCAAACTGAGAGCGCAGTACAGCTGCTTCATGTACCCTGCTTGCAGAAGCATCTTCTGGAAGGTCACTTACTGGCAGAAAGTACTTGAAAAACTGCTCATTTTTTTCTTCTTGCTGGAAGACTTCCTGAACATCTCCAGCAGAATACCAGGGCTTTCCAGCAACAAGCCACGTAGCTCTATAAGCTTAACTAAACAGTTCACACAAAAATTAAAACAAATCAACCCATCAGGTTTTGCTTCCCTGCTGTAAATACCATAGCTTTTGGCCCCTCAACTCCTTGGCAGGAGGTACATAGAGACACAGAGGGAAAACATACTGCAAGACTAAGTCCCAGGTACCCACGCTGAAGAGGAAGGATGACAGCAGCAGGTTTCTGCAACTCATCTGTAACAGAACGCGCTGCTACCCTTCCACTGCTGCTTTCAGACTCTCAGCAAAGGCCTAACAGAGCATTTACTGTCTCAGTGATATGGATTTCCCTGGAGACAGTGGACCGCAAGAAACCAATGTCGTGTTCTGCGGTACCCTCGGAGTTGCACACGTTTCGCTTCTATTCTACCCTTGTCAGTGACGACAGCCTCACTATGCAGAGAGCCTCACAAACCCAGCAACAAGTTTCAGTGATAAAATACTGACATTTCATAGGGAAAGCAAGCAGCATGCTCCCTTTTCCTTCGCTGTACTCCCCCCGTTTGGCAAGCAATGAGGAAAACACTCTTCTCATTAAAAACATCACTTCCAGTAAGAATGCCCTGACAGCATCAAGGCTCCCTACAAATCCTGCTCTGCAAACACACCCTACATCACTCCTACAAAAAAAAGAAGCATCCACGTGAGACAGGAGCAGCAGGGAAGATAAGCAGATGTGGATCTTACACTCCCTGGACAGCACTACCAGCAGAGAGCTACCATAACACACCTTGAGCACAGGACCACAAAGCTGCAGGAGGCTGAAGTGTCCCTCTTCAGCTACGCATGTGGATTGCCAAGAAAGTTTCACGTCCTCCTTCCAGGAGCAGCACTCACCTTCTTACGGAAGATGGGCTTTGTCTGGCCTCCATAGCCACTTTGCTTCCTGTCGTAGCGTCTTTTTCCTACGAGACAAAATGGCTCTGTTCAGGCAACAACTCAAGACATGTTACAAGTGCAACTGGCACTCTTACCGAGCCGTATCAGGCCTCAGCCTGCAGCTTCACAACCCATCAGAAGGAAATCCCCCACCTCCCACAGCCCACAGCCGTCCCTCATGACCACCCGGGCCTCACACAACTCCCCCCGGACCGTACCCCGGAGCGCACCCGTCCCTACCTTGGGCGTAGAGGGACTCCTTCCCCTTCTTGTACTGGGTGACTTTGTGCGGCTGGTGCTTGCCGCACTTCTTGCAGTAGGTCCGACGGGTCTTCGGGACGTTCACCTAGAGGGGCAGGGAGAAGTCAGTCAGCAGGAGCTGGAGAGACGCCCGGCCGCCCTTCCCTTGCCCTTCCCTTCCCCTACCGTCCCCTCGGGGAG
>VWZL01005319.1:87140-98813 GCA_013396915.1 Stercorarius parasiticus | reverse complement strand
GGCTGGGCGCGGGGGGCCGGGGGAGACGTGTCCCGGCACCGCATGGCGCGGGGAGCACGAGGGCGGCGGCGGTGGTGGCCCCATTAAGGTCGCTGGGGGAGAGCCGCCATGCGGCGCCTGCTTCTGGCCTCACACCTCTGCTCCCCTCCTCGGCCGTGTCAGGGGTCATGGCGCCTGCCCCGGGGGTGGGAGAGCCATCCCGGGCAGCGGGCACATGCTGCCGAGTGTGGGTGAGCCCAGCTGGGGGGGCTCAGCCTCGTCCCGCAGCCTGGCCGGCTCTGAGCAGGCGGTGGCTGGCCGGCGGTGGGACAACTGCCATGGGGCCGTAGTGCCATGGGGTGCAGCACAGCAGGGTGGTGGGGGGTGTGTGGGTGCCAGGGAATGCGGGGGTGCACTGCAGCAGGGGTCAGGGTAGTGCATGGGTGCCAGGGACCCCAGGGGTGCTCCAGAGCAGGGCGTCGTGGTGCTGATAGTGCCTTTACCCAATCCTTGTTTGCGCTTTTTGCAGTGGGTGCTGCTGGGGTGCAGCCCTGGGTTTGTTCCTGAGTCTCCCATGTGGTACATTCCCTCCTCTGTCCATTTTTGTCACTGTCCAGGCTGCACCTGAAACACGGGGGCTCTGGAGTTTGTCATTCCCAGAGCCCCTGTCGCCATTCCCGCTTGCCCAGAGCATGCCAGCTCCCCTGCCAGCCCCTCATCAACCAGCAGTGGCAGGCAGGCTTGCCTCCTTAGCAGGACATGGGCAGAGGCCAGGGAGCCTGCCTGCAGGGGGGTGGCCCAGGGACCATGGTGGGGCACAGTGTCTGATGTGTCGGGCTCCGTGGTTATGTCAGAGCACATTTGGCCAAGGTGTGACAGTGACAGGAAGTCACATTAGCTGGGGGGGGCGACACACAGGACACGCATCCACCCACCTACTCGCCACCTCTGTTGTCACAGCACAGCAGCGATGGCTGGCTGTGAGGGTGAGTCGCGCGGCGCACCCGCTTACCCCAGGCAGGGACAGAGCGGGGCCGGAGGCAGTGCCAGGGAGAGGGAGGCTGTGTCATGCTGGCGACAAGGAGGCAGTGCTGGGGACAGGGTGGCTGTGCTATGCTGGGGCAGAACAGCCCTCTGAGATACTCATCATTCTTCATTCTTTCCTTTCTGGCGGCACTGTCCCAGAGGAGACAGCGAGGACGTGTCCCATCTGCCCAGCACTGCTGTCAGTGACACAGCTGCTGAGACTCAAGGTAAAGCTTCTGGGGACACAGCACTGCAGTCGGGGTGGGCTGGAGCCCCTGTGCCTGTGCCGAGAGCACAATGGGAGCCCTCCTGCTCTTGGGACACAGGAACAGCAGCCATATTTTATAGCTAGGGAAACTGAGACACTGGGCTATAGGGGGATGCTGGGGTTGCTCTGGGCTCGCCCACCACCCTGCCAGCAGTCTGGGGTCAGTGGCCAGCCCAGCCACCTGCCCTGTTCCCAGCAGGCACCCCAGCTCCCTCCTCCCCAGGCCTGGATCAGCCAGTGAAGGCTGCTTTTTTTTCTAAAACACTCTAACGATTCATTTTTTAAGGATTTGTTGGGTTTTTTTAACCACTCAAACAAGCCATAAAGGCCTGAGCCATGAGGGCCACAAGGGGAGGGAAGGGGAGAAGGGAACCCTGCTTGTCCTCAGCCTCTGTGGCTATAGCCACTGTGTGGGGCAGGATCAGGATTGCAGCATCAGGAGCTGGGCATCGACAGCGAACAGGGGGATGCCCCTGCTCCTGCCACCAGGCTGGGGCATGCCCTGGAGAGAGGCACAGCTGGTGGGACCAGCTCCTAGCATCTTTAGTCCCCACCTGGTACCTGTTGCAAGTGAGCCAATGGCTGTCTTCTGCATGGGGGGAGAGGATGGGCTGCCCAGCCAGATAGTGGGGGGGCTCAACCCCTGACTCTGGCCCACCTCTGAGCCTCCCCCGGAGGAGATGGGCTGCGGGCAGCCGGGGAGGAAAACAGCTTCTCCTAGGTTGCCCTCCAAAGCTGTGTTTGTAGGAGAAAAAAAGGAAACAACGTGGAGGTGGAGCAGGGCATGTAGGTGGTCAGGGCAGGAGACATGGAGGAGGACTCCAAGGGATCACAGTTCAGCAGTGGCTCCACGTAGCTTATCAGCTCCCCGTTGGGTCCAGGCTGGAGTCAGGTGTTGGTTACAGCCCTCAGAGGAGAAGCCCACAGCTCCTGCTGCACAGCTCTGCAGGGTGCTGGAACCGTCTGGGTGTTGCAGTGCCTGGGAGCAGCATGGAGGGGCACAGGGCGAGATGGACGGGCTGCTCCAAGACATGGGCCAGGGCAGATTTCCAGCACCCGTGAAGGCAGGGCGGCAGTGGGATGCAGGGCTCTCATCTGAGCCCTTTCCTGCCAGTCCCTGGAGAGGCTCATGAGAGCTTCACTGAGCGGGGATGGGGGAATTTAACAACTCTGGTTGTTGGCTGGAGGCAGCCCTTCGAGCTGGCCTCAGTGAGCACTGCTCACAGGGGAGGAAAGGGGGTTGAGCACCATTCCTGCACTCCTTCAGGCTCCATGGATGCAGAGGGGAAGGATGACTTTAGGGCTGCTCCGAGCTATGGGCAGCATGTAACTGCGCCCATATTTGAGGCCAGGACCTAACCACAAATTTTTAGGGACTGTCCTCCCGCAGCCACCCCTTGCACACTGCCAAGTCAGCACGTCCCCTGCACAAAGCGCCTGCGGTGCGGCCGGAGGAAACAGCCTACATAAACACACACACACGATGTTGGAGGGGAGGAGGGAGCCTGCTGGGTGTCACTGCTCAGGCTCTGCACTCCTCCCCGGGGCTACGCTTCTCACAGCCTCCCCTGCTCCCTCCCTCTCCAGTGGTTGGTGTCTGTCTGCACACCCCAGGGGCCTCTGCAGCATCCAGTGGGAGCTGAAGCCGGCTGGGTGGTGGCTTGGTCTGCAGCCTGGCATTGAAGAGGGGACAGGAGAGGTCACATCGTAAATACGCCACACGGACCTGCCTGCACACTTCTACAGCTGATTCACCCTGTGGGAGTCCCATCACCCCCTGGCTGCCCCTCAGGCAGGGGGGAGCGTGTACCTGAGCGAGGTCCAGCGGTGGGCAGGTTTTCAGCTCAGCAAGCTCCATTTTGCTGTTGTCCTGCCCACAGCAACCCGGCGAGCACGGCGCGGAGGAGGCCGGGGTGGCCGACATGGCCAGCGTCATCCTGGAGAGCATCTTCTTGAAGCGCTCACAGCAGAAGAAGAAAACATCTCCCCTCAACTTCAAGAAGCGCCTGTTCCTGTTGACAGAGAGCAAGCTGTCCTACTATGAGTATGACTTTGAGCGGGGGGTGAGTCATCGGCCCTAGGGCCACAGGGGCTGTGCCATGGCAGTGCCCGTGGGTCACCAGTTGTCCCTCGCCAGCACCCAGCCCAAGGGGTGGTTAGGCAGAGATGGTGGTTTGCTTGAGTCTGGGTCTCTCCCTTGGCAATTGTTTGAACCAACCCTGTCTTTTGCAGCGCCGGGGCAGCAAGAAGGGCTCAGTGGACATTGAGAAAATCACCTGTGTGGAGACGGTGATGCCTGAAAACAACCCTCCCCCTGAACGGCAGGTCCCGGTGAGGAAGGCCCTGGGGTACCCGCTTGTGTCCCCCTGTCCCCTCGCTGGGGAAGCAGTGAGAGTTACCCTGCCCTGGAGTGGTGCGAATGGAGGACAGTCCCGCTCAGCATGGGGGCTCTCCACCCACAGCCTGTACCATACCAGGGGTCTGCCTTGATGCAGGGCACGGGGAGCAGGGGGATGCCAAAGGCTATGGGTCCCAGGGGAGGTGCCAGCAGCTGAGCAACACGATGCCAGCATCTGTCTCTGCCTCTTTCTTCCAGAGGAAAGGAGAGGAATACAATAACATGGAGCAGATCTCCATCATCGAACGGTTCCCCTACCCCTTCCAGGTGAGTCCTCACTGCACCCCCTTTGCTGGTCCGCTCTGCCTGGCTGCACAATGCTGAGGGGAGGACCCCAGAGGGACCTGGGGCCAAACACGACATTGCTGCCCCAGTGCCAGGTGTCACTCAGCCGTTTGGGGATGCCCTGGTGCTCTCTGTGCTGAGTGGGGCAGGTAAGTGAGCTTCTGCAAGCCCCGAGGAATTGGGCAGCCCTATTTAAGGGGGCTGCTTAGATGGAAACCTGCTTCTGAGCTCTGTCCTGCCCCGTTTGGTCCCCTGGACGATGCTGGAAGGATGCTGGCTGCCCACTCAGCTCCCAACCCAGCTGCCTGCCTCTGCTGGCACCCAGCGTGGCCCCCAACACACTGAAAGTCAGAGAAGGAAGTGGAAAGTCTCGGGGGAGGGGGCTTATTTATAACCTCTCTGTCACGGTCCCGCGAGCACCGTGCGGGGCCAGCACACAGCAGCACGGCTTGTACTCTGCACGGGCTGCTCTGGGTGGCCACAAGCCTCGGCTCCCCCCATCCTCCCCGGGAGACCCCCAGGCTGGGGCACTGAGGCATGTGGTCCTGCAGGTGGTATATGACGAAGGGCCCCTCTACGTCTTCTCCCCGACAGAGGAATTGCGCAAACGCTGGATCCATCAACTGAAGAGCGGTGAGTTTGGGGACTCCGTGGCTCCCTCAGAAAGCAAACACAAGCAATTGGCTGTGCATGTGTCACGACCCAGAGCGCTGGGTTTCCGGGGGCTCGCTATCTTGTGGTTACGTTATCCTATGTCTACGGAAGAGCGAGTGCTGATTAGAAACTTCTCCCGTGACAAGCGCATTCGTAAGGCCATGCCCCCACATGCACGCTCCCTAACATCCCTGAGCTAATACCAGCCACTCCTGCTTGGAGGAGGTGAACACTCACCTCTGTCACCCTCTGACTTCTGCAGCACCGCAGCCATCTCGGCTGAGACTTCTTGCCCTCTCACAAGCCTGCTCCAAATTAGCTCAAGCAGGCTCAGAAGTTAGTGAGGGCAAGAGGAAATAGCAGAGGTGACCACGCAGCTGTAGTGGCATGCAAGACAAGGGTACAGTGCCCAGTGTTGTAGGAAACACGGACCAAAAGCCTATTGGAAGCCAGGGAGTGTCTCTCCCAATCCACCCCGAGCCTCGCTAATGCTCAGCTGCATGGGTGAGCTGAGAGCATGTTGCAGCAGCACTGCGGAGAGGGGCTCGGTTGCTTGCAGTTGGCTGAAATCAGCTGGAGCTGCCCATATGTGTCTCTTGGTGCATGTATGTCTTTCTGTGGCTTTGTGCTGGTTGGGCAAGATTAGCAGCTCAAATTGACACAGGGAAGTTTGCCCAAGCAAGGCGGAAACAGAGCAGAGAAGATAACGGGGAAGTTGGTTATTTCATGAGAGCCCTGCTGCTCTGCCCCGGCAGGCAGCCAGCCCTCTCCCCACTTCCCTGCTGCGGGAGGGGGGTTGCTGTGGGAGCTGAAGCCAGTGTAAAATCCACAGGAGAAAAGGGGAGAGAAAATGCTGGCCGTTTGCTGCTGGGATGTCCTCATCTTGCTCCACCCAGAGAGGGGGCTCTCTGCACCCTGTGGAGTTGTTGTGGGCCAGCACCGCGCTGCGGTCGTATTTAGGCACATCCAGTTGTCCCTTTAGGTTGGGGAGAAGAATGAGGAAGCTGGTCAGTGCCTGCCTGGCAAGGGAGCGGTCTCCCAGCAAGAAAAGTCTCTGAGCAGCCCGGGAGATGCTGGACCTTTTGGTTGGCGGGAGGGCTGGTCACAGCAGGACCTGTCCCTCCAAGCCCCTGTCTGTGTCCATTTGCAGAGCTGCTGAAGACCTTTTAAGCAAATCTGAAAGGCCTGGCCCTCCTTAAGTTAGGGATTTCGTGGCATAGGGTTGGTGTAGCCCCATCACTGAAATACAAGCAATGAGTTGAGGGAAACCCAAACAGCAGGGCCACATGTGACACTGTATCAGTAGCACAGCAGAGGGTGAAATGATTTAATAGGGCTGATCATCTGCATTCAGGGAGCAGAGAGCTCTCTGCAGCAGGCTGGGGGCACAGCCCTGCGTCACACACATCTCCCCTCCTCTGCCGCAGTGATCCGGTACAACAGCGACCTGGTACAGAAGTACCACCCCTGCTTCTGGATCGACGGCCAGTACCTGTGCTGCTCCCAGACAGCCAAGAATGCCATGGGCTGCCAGATCCTGGAGAGCAGGAACGGCAGTAAGACACTTGGCACCCTCCCCAGCCCCAGCCCCTGGGGACCACTGCAGCGTGATGCCAGGGATCTTTTCTCACCTTAGTCCCTTTTCTGTTCTGAAGGTTTAAAAGTTGGACGGTCACATCGCAAGACAAAGAAGCCTCTTCCCCCCACTCCTGAGGAGGACCAGGTAGGAGTCAGTGTCGGCATCATCCAAGGTGTTTCCTAAGGAAAGGTCTACCTGGGAAAAGCCAACACTTCCAAGGACTGAGAAGGCATTGCTCAGAGATGTATAGGCCGGGGCAGAAGGAGCTTGAACCAGGGGATGGAACCCAAAGGCCTGGAGGAGAGTCAAATGATCTCACCCTTAAGGGTCCACAGCAGGAGCTGGGAGGATAGAGCAGTCCTGATATAGGGTGGAGGAGTCACAGGTTAAGCCAAAATGTAGAGATAAAACACTTATCTTTTGTGAGAACGGGTCTCCAAGGAAGAAATGTTGCAATAAAAAGCACTGGGAGGGAATAGTCTCCTGGTGGAAATACATGTGGGAGCTGAGATGAATGCTGTGCTGACCTGGCCTGAGCCCACTGCCCTGCCAGGCCTGGGGAGGGTCTCGCCTGGGAAACAGTGTGTCTGCCAGCCTCACCGTGTCCCACGCTCTCCCTCACTCTGGAGAAGATGGTGATGAAGCCCCTGCCCCCCGAGCCAGCCCCCAGCGCAGCAGGTGAGATGAAGAAGGTGGTGGCCCTCTACAACTACCTGCCGATGAATGCGCAGGACCTCCAACTGCAGAAGGGCGAGGAATACTTCATCCTGGAGGAAAGCCACCTGCCCTGGTGGAAAGCCCGTGACAAGAATGGGTAAGAGCTCCCACCACCCACGGCACTCACCCCGCAACAGTTCCCTCTCCTGGTGCCAAGGCACTGGTGGGCAAACGTACCTCTTCAGAGTCGCAGGGGTTAGGACAGGGCTGCCTGCCCGCAGGCTCCTGTTTGGGATGGCACATGAGGAGGGTGAGGGAGACTGAAGCAGGCTGTGATATCAGCCCTCCCCAAGCATGAACCCAAATGGGTTTGTGCCAAGGTTTTTGACCCTGTTTCTACTAAGCCTTCTGGGACAGGAGCCTGCTTTCCCCTTGGCCTTCTCCATCAGTGTGTGACCAGCCCCTTTTCTCCTGCAGGAGGGAAGGATACATCCCCAGCAACTATGTCACTGAAACCAGCAATTCCTTGGAGATCTTTGAGTGAGTGAGAGAAGGTGCAGGGATGTGGCAAGTTGTGCTTGGTCAGAGACTTTTGACATTCAGTTCTGTTAACCTATGCAGCCTGCAAGCCCAGCCTGGCTGGGTCCCTCTCCCTCTTGCACACCCTTCAAGAGCCTCTGGCCCTCTGACAGCCATCCATGCCCTGCTCTTTGTACTGCCTGTGCTGTCTGGGCCAGGGTCAGACCAGGCTGGGGGTAGCGGTGGCTGCGGTGATCTCACTGACAGCTGTGTCCCTGTTCCAGGTGGTACTCAAAGAATATCACTCGGAGCCAAGCAGAGCAACTGTTGAAACAGGAGGTAAGTGTTGACTCCCAAGGCTGGGTCCTTTCTACACACCAGCCCTCCGTGGGCTGGTGTCACATTGTGTCCAGCATGCGACCAACCCTGGCTTGCAATGGGAGGGGAGTATCACCCCAACAGCCCCAGGAACCATGTCTGCTCCAGTGTGACCTCCTCCTGCTAGGCACTTCAGGAGGTAGTCCCCAGGCAGGGACTGGAAGCAGGACTCCTCTGACTTATCACACCCTCTCCAGCCTTGCTGTGATCTTCACTCACTTTAAGTCTTGTCTGTTACAGTCATACCTCCCCACAGCCACCCCGTCCCCTCTCCCCTTTCTGTTTTAGGGTAAGGAAGGGGGCTTCATTGTCCGAGACTCCACCAGCAAGACAGGGAAATACACTGTCTCCGTCTATGCCAAGTCCTCTGTGTAAGTGGATCTAAGAACAGCTTGTTCCTACCTCAGAGGGCCCCCCCAGGCACCCCTCGCCCTCTGTCTGTCCTCCCCATGCCGCTGACCCCAGGTACTGTCTCTCCAGAGACCCCCAAGGCACGATCCGCCATTACGTTGTATGCTGCACCCCCCAGAATCAGTATTACCTGGCAGAAAAGCACCTGTTCAACACCATCCCGGAGCTCATCACGTACCATCAGCACAACTCTGGCGGTCAGTGTTTGGGGGACAGAGTGAGGCCAGCAGTGTTTTTACTGACACAACAGTATCCTCGCCTTCCTGCACTGAAGGCAGGAAGCTTGTGTTCCCTGCTGGAACGTGGCAGGTAAGTGTGGTGTGGCAATCTACCCTTTCGTGTTTCAGGGCTCATATCCAGACTGAAGTACCCTGTGTCTCCACACCAGAAAAGGGCTCCTTCCACAGCTGGCCTCGGCTACGGTAAGCTGGCCTGGGCTACCTCACAGTTCCCTGGTTGCAGGAGCTGGGAACCTGGCTGTCCCATGGCAGCAGGGCTCACAGCCTTCCCAGGAATTGCTTCCCAACACTCACTGGCCCTCTAGTGACAGGTATTGACTAAGAGACACCACAAGCTACTTTGCTCCCTATTCCCTGAGGAGCAAGTCTCAGATTTCATGCATTTTTTGGGATGGTTTTTCAGGCAGCACATGCTTGTGAGCTCTTCTTGGGCTTGCTGGATTAGATGACTGGGAGCACCCTGCAGGGAGGTCACCTGCGCTCATGTTACGCTCATGCTATCTGTCCTAGGGTCGTGGGAGATTGACCCGAAGGATCTGACCTTTCTGAAGGAACTGGGCACAGGGCAGTTTGGCGTGGTGAAGTACGGGAAATGGAGAGGCCAGTACAACGTTGCTATCAAGATGATCAGGGAGGGCTCCATGTCAGAGGATGAGTTTATTGACGAAGCCAAAGTCATGATGTAAGTGGTAAGCAGCCTGCAGGTCAGTGCTGGATATGCCTTGCCAGAATGGCTGCTCTCCTGGGTGATGTGGAGGGAGAGTCTCAGGCAGCATCACGCTCTGCAAAATGCATCCAAGAATGTACTGCCTTTGTGCTGATTCCCCGGTGAGCTTTTCCGCCATCAGCTGGGCCAGAAACTACTTCCCTTCCCAAACTCTCTTTATTCACAGATGCTTCTTTTGCTGCTTGGCCTGCTAGATGCTCAGAATTGCCCTTCTTGTCCCCAACACAGGAACCTATCGCATGAGAAGCTGGTGCAGCTCTATGGGGTCTGCACCAAGCAGCGTCCCATCTTCATCATCACCGAGTACATGGCCAACGGCTGTCTCCTGAACTTCCTGAGGGAAACTCGGCAGCGGTTCCAGCCTGCCGAGCTGCTGGAGATGTGCAAGGACGTCTGTGAAGCTATGGAGTACCTAGAATCCAAGCAGTTCCTGCACCGAGACCTGGTACGGCTGTGGCTGAAGGACACATCTCCAGCTCAGCAACAGCCACAGCATGGCTGTCCAGCTAGTTCATCAATATGAAGAGAGGCAGCTCCGCAGCCTTCTGTGCAGAGCACCCCTCTAAGCTTCCCTGCCCACCTGAGCATGGGCGGGATGCTCTGAAGTCACCGCTTTGCAGCAAGTTAGCAGAGATTACAGAAAGGGCAGGACTAAGTAGCTTTCCAGGGGACAGGAAGTGCATTTGTGGCTAGAGCAGGGTTTGTGTTAAGCAGCACAGGCAGCATCATGGCTCAGACATGAAAAGGGACCTCTCGACCTCCGTGAAAATCCAAGCCTGCAGTTTGTCAGGCCTTGGGCTGGCATTGCCAGCTTTCAGTCCTGCTAAGTGCTGTACCTGATCTCCTCTGATGCTGCTCTGTTCAGGCAAAATCCTGCCAGGGAAGTCGCCCCTCCATAGATAAACAGGATGCCTGGAGACCTCTCTGTCTATCTTTGGTGAGGACTTTGTAGCTTGCCCCAGTCCAGGTGAACCTGCAGGACAAAGTGAGGCAAAGTGTTAAGTGGGTGGGGGCAGGATGAAGTTCCAGATGGTACAGGGGGATGAGAGAGGCAGGAGCAGGTAGGAGTGACTGCCTCCATTTCTCCATCCACAGGCTGCTCGCAACTGTTTGGTGAATGACCAAGGAATTGTGAAAGTATCAGATTTTGGCCTTTCCAGGTCTGGTAGATACATCTGTGTCACTCTCTTGTCTCAGTCTCCCATCTCCTCCTTCAGTCTCTTTTGCACTTTAGTCTTTCTCCCCACCATCCTCCAGCCCTGCTTTTGCTCCGTCGTCTTCTATCTTTCAGCTTCATCTATCTGGCTTAACCTTCTGGCTCTCCACTTTCCACCATCTCTTTCTTACTTCCCCCATCCCTTTTCCCCCTCTCTTTGCTTCTTCTTTCCCCCACCTCTGGTCTCCTGGCTGCAGCTTTCTCTCCACATCCCCTTTTTGCTGTGCTTCTGTGTCACTCTATCCCTTCCCCAGTTTTAACTAACATATACTTGTTTGCAAAGGGACATTTCTGCCTGTTGCAGAGTGCAACCTCTTGTCACTCTGAGAGCTGTCAGTTCCTTTTGGGTTTGGTCAGTTGCATGGAGGATTGAAGCGCGCAATCCAAGACAGGCACCCTGACCCTGATCCATTTATCTGCTGCAGGTACGTTCTAGATGATGAGTATACAAGCTCCATGGGGTCAAAGTTTCCAGTGCGGTGGTCTCCCCCTGAAGTGCTTCTGTACAGCAAGTTCAGCAGCAAGTCTGATGTCTGGGCTTTTGGTAAGAGCATGGCACTAACAACTTGAAGGTCGGGAGGAGAGGGTGCCCCAACAGTGAGCTCCGCTGCAAACCAGCTCCAGGCACAGGCGCTCCCGTGCCATGACCTGTCCCTGCTGTTTCCTATAACAGGTGTTCTGATGTGGGAGGTTTACTCTCTGGGGAAGATGCCTTACGAGAGGTTTAATAACAGCGAGACAACAGAGCACGTCATCCAAGGCCTGCGTCTCTACCGGCCGCAGCAGGCCTCGGAGCGGGTCTACGCCATCATGTACAGCTGCTGGCATGAGGTAAGCTGCTCTCACCCTCGGTGATCACCCCCAGCTGCCCTGGGGGGGAGCCGACTGGGCTCTGTGGCTCCCCAGGGAGCGGTGGGGCAGCCGGCAGGCTCCAGCAGGGCTCACGGTTCTCTCATGGCAGAAGGCCGAGGAGCGTCCCACCTTCACCGCGCTGCTGGGCAGCATCCGGGACATCACGGACGAGGAGCCCTGAGCCTGGGCTGGGCCGGCCCAGCCCGCTGACCCCCGCCTGCTGCTGCTGGCTGGTACTACTGGGCTGGCGTTGCCCCACTACCCGCCGGGACGGACCTGCACACCGGACGGTACCTCAGCACCTCACGGACACGGCAATAGCCACCCCCCGGACTAATAGTGGCCTGAGGGGCCCTCACGGCCGCCACCGCAGCCCCTGTCACCCGCAGGGCCCCTCACAGCCAAGGACAGAGGCGGAGGGGGGGGCCCGGTGCCGGCCGGGCCCCGGTGCAGGCGGCGGCGGGCCGGGCCTGTGCACAATAAAC
>VWZL01005319.1:0-86718 GCA_013396915.1 Stercorarius parasiticus | reverse complement strand
GGGGGGGCCGGGTCGGGAAGGGCCCCGGGGGGCAGGAGAGCATGAGGATCCCGAGGAGGGAGGAGTTGTCGCTGATGTGCCCGAGGGCAGGTGAAGGCCCGGGGGCACGTCCCCGGTGTGTGGGATGGGGGGGGAAGGGCGTCTCGGGCCGCAGTGCCCCCGGGACCAACGGGTCCCCGGCTGTGTGTGCAGGAGAAGTGCATGGACAAGCCGGGTCCGAAGCTGGACAGCCGGGCCGAGACGTGCTTCGTGAACTGCGTGGAGCGCTTCATCGACACCAGCCAGTTCATCCTCAACCGGCTGGAGCAGACGCAGAAGTCCAAGTCTGCCTTTTCAGAGAGCCTGTCCGACTGAGGGGCACCCGTGCCCCGGGGGACACCGGCCAGATCCCCCTCCCCCTCCCCACCAGGCCGGGCCCTCCGCCACACTGGCTCCTGGTCACTCTGCTGCCTGAATGAGCTGGGATCAGCTCTGGGGTTTTGGATTTGATTAAGTGCCAGTCTCGGGGAAGTTGCAGCAAGATGAGAGCCCACGACAGAGACCTGGTCGCCCCTCCTCGGGGTGATGTGCTGCTCCCGGCCCCAGGGTCTTTGTGCTGGGACTCCAGGGGCTACCAATGCTACACAGGGAGTGTTTGGAACCCACCTGCTCGGCTGAACGGAGCGGCGGTGACACTCGCATCAGGGGGTGCTCCCAGCGCTGATGTGAATCTCAGCTCTTGGTGAGGCTGCCTTCAACGGTGCTGCACAAAATGAACCCTCCTGGGTATGCTAACGAGCATAACGAGATGCTAACGAGCCCTGCAGGCACCATCGCTGCACAGGCCGGTACAGGTACCCTTAGAGAGAAGAGCTTGCTGGGCACAGTGATCATCCCAGGCAGACACTACTGGAAAATACTTTCAGGCTTCCATTCATGTGGCAAATTTTCAAATTGTGGCACAACTCTGTCAATACTGACTTGCTCCATTAACTGCTTTCCCCTGATCAATGTAATAAATATTAACTGGGTCAATTTTTAATATAAAATTCTTCTTTGTTCAGGCAGATGACCACTGAGAATTGAAAATCTGGCCTTGTCTCTCCCCCTCCTTCCCAGTGATCCTGTTTATTGCAAAATAAGCAGGGAGGGGGCATAACTGCCTTCTAGCTAGAAGGTCTAATCTGAATTCTGATTTGTTTCTCAATTAATTTAGTCCCATGAATCAAACACATTCCTGGGAGAGGCTATGGCCTGTCTTCCTCTTCCCCAAAGGGTTAACAGCTCCTGCTGTCCTGTAAAGGAGTAGTTTCTTTAGAGAGAGACTAAATGCAGGAAATACACAACCAGCTATTTTATAACCTCACACACCTTTACCTGTGGAGATCACTGGAGGGAGGCCCATGGCTGCGTCTTCTGGACCTCTGCCCCCAGGACACAGAGAGGAAAAACAGGTCAGTTTTTCTAGCTGGAAAAACAACAAACTACTAATCTGCCGTCTGGAAAGGCAGCATAGCGTTTCAGCAGTGTTTACGTCCAGCATGGCTCTAGGAAGCCTGGAGTGACCCACTGCCAGTGGCTTGGAGCTCTACGCAGGAACCTGGTAAAGCAGTTCTGCTGACATCCATTTGCCACGGGTGGCTGGACAGGGCGCACGAGTGCCTAACGGCTGGCTTGTAACCGGCAGCCTTCCTGGGAACAAATTCAGGATGTGTTTAACAGCTATGCAGGTATAAAACCACCTAAGTGAGGACACAGCTGTCTAATCGTTCAGAAACTTACCTCAGTAGCTAAGGACGCTTAGGTCACTCCTGTTCCCACAGTAAACGATTCCCTCTCCTGTCCCTATACCGAGTTTCTCCCAAGCATCCGCTTCTTCCTACCCCTGTAATCCTTCATGTCTTTCAGTGCTGGCCCAGCTCTTCGTACGAATGTATCACTAGCCACTCACTTGGTAACTGAACAAATTGTTTTTAATAGAATACAGTAAGCAGGTGCTTCATCAACCTGCACTGCAGATGTTGCGCAAAGAGGTTGGTTCCTCCATAAGAGCCACAACAGCATGTGGCAGCACCACTGAAGTTTTCCAGTTTTGGCTGTATTCTGTTTTTGGATGTGAATCTGTAAATAAATTCTAGCAGAGTGAGCAAAACGAGTATTTGACAGAGGAATTTTTGAATTAATATTCTGGGTATGTCATCTTTAAAGCCAGACATTCATCTTCTTTCCCTATAATCTTAGCACCATGTTAGATTACTTTGTAACTGTTAATCTTCTAAGTATATTTTTAAAAAATGCTGTGAGGCATCCCCAAATGCGTGGTCTTCGCATTCAGTAAGGGTTAGCACTGTATTAGTGCTGTGGGCCTCTGTGCAGCTGAAGCCTCTGTCCTGATGAGGGCGGATCAAATCTTCATGTAAAAGAAGAGCAAAGAGGCACCAGATCCCAGGAACTGAGCTGTTCCCAGGGCTTCTGTCTGTAGCCACAGGAGGCTGCTGTCTCTGTCAGCCTCCTGGCAGTGGCAGGTCATCCATCTCACACCTGGGACAGGTAGATGGTAACTGCCAAGTCCTGCTAGTGCAGCAGTAGCTGAGGCAGCATGTTCAACCTTGCAGTGGAGCTGCTTGGCAGTGGGAGCAGAAAGCTAGCAGTTCAGAAGCTTCCTCACACGCTTTCACCTTCCTCCTCCTCTTCCTCCTCTGCGCTCTGAGAGCCTTTGTCCTCTGAGGGCAGAAGAGGCTGGTGCTGACATGACTGATGCCTGTCTGCACTCCTCCACGAGGCATGCAGGTCTGTCCTGCTTTGCTGCAGGAAGAGGGGCAGGAGGTCGGGGGTGAAGGGCATGTCCCTGAAGGCGTGCAGGAGGAAGATGCCAGACACGATGGTGAGGAAGCCACTGATGGTGCCGATGATGTTTTCTAGCACCATGTGTTGCCACTCCTTGAACAGGATGGCAGAGCACATCATTACTGATGTGGTGAACAGCACGTAGTAAACGGGTGTGACCACGGATGTGTTGAAGATATCCAAGGCTTTGTTGAGATAGTTGATCTGGACGCTGATGCAGATCACCAGGCACACCAGGAGCACCCAGCCCAGTGGTTCTTTCAGGACTGGCTTCCCAGAAAACAGTTCTTTCAGGGCAATCCCCAAGCCTTTGACGCAAGACACAGAAAGCGAGCCGATGGCAGAGCAGACCAAAACATAAACCAGGACGTTGCTCTGTCCGTAACGGGGTCCAGCCACAAAGATAAGCAGAAGGGAGCTCACCAGGACACATACAGCAAATACAATGAATCCTTGGGGAAAAAGAATTAAAGAGCTCTATCAGAGAACAGTAGCACCAGTGACAGATGTAACTGAGCAGCAAGTAGAGATGGAGGACAGGCGGGTAACTGCCCCATCAGTCTGTCTTTTTAGCCTCCACCTGGAGGTGGGCTGGGAAGCAGGGCTGGTCTCCAGTCTGAACAAAGCTGCGGAGACAACAGCAGCTCTTTAATAGCGCTGATCACAGCACTGCCCCACAAATCAGCCTCTCACCTATCCCGGCACTGCCATAGCCCAACCCCTTCTGCTGACAGTTACAAATAACAGTCAAGAGGCCCTGACAGTCCTAAAAAGCCATTCTGAAGCTGACATGTCCCCCTATGTTTTGAGCTAGTTAATAAGGTGTAAATCCTCTGAGCACATGCATTAAATGCTGTTTGACAGTCACCAATCTTTCACATTTAGAGCGTGGAGACCCCAGTCTTTTCCCATCACAGAAGGAAACCCACAAGCTATCCTGGACACAGGGCAATGTTTCCTCCACTGGTATGCAGAGCAAGAAACAGCTCAATTACCCTTTAGTTCAGTCCTTCCCAATTTAGCCAAGTTGTATCCTACCTTCTACTATCATTTCCAAGCCTGAAATTAGCAGGATCCCTTTTATTTAAGTACCTGGATCCTTCAGCTTCTCTGCCATTGACTCCAGGCTGGAAACCTCTTCTTCCTGCGGAGCATGGATCACCATCACTGTGGAGCCCAGGATACTGAGGATGCAGCCAATCTTCCCATGAACATTCAGCTGCTCATTCAGGAAGGTGGAAGACAGAACTGCACTGAAAGATAGTAAAAAAACCCCAAACCAATTAGGCCAAGGGATGGAGTACCTGAGGGAAGAGACAAAGGAAAGCAGAGTAACTGCTTTCATCACTAAGGGGTGGTAGGTGAGGTGAGAGTGTTTCTGAGGCTGCTTACCTAACAAGGACACTTAGAGCACCCAGTGGAGTTACCAACGTTGCAGGGGCAAAGGCATAGGCAGCAAAATTTGCTGCTTCTCCAACTCCCACTGCAAGAGAAACTCCATCAGGTGAGCATCAAAGTAGGAGCAATTCAGCATAATACATGTTTGAGTGCAGTCAGAAGAGAGCCTCTATTTCCATCTGAGCATTCCACGTTTCTCTGAGGTATGTCATGCAACCAAGGAAAGAACAGCACCAGCAAGAACAAGCAGAAGCCTGATATAGGTTGTCTTGGGAAGAGAAGGCTCATGGTTATGTATGGTGATGCTTAGTGGCTACATGTGGTTATGCAGCTAAGCAGTAACCACTGAAAAGTATTTCCATGATGTCCTCAAAGCTGAACGAATTGTAAGGCCTTTTCATATTTCTAAGTCATGTTCTTCTCCTGGAACAGCTTTTTAAAGGGTAAATCAAGTACAGTTCGTTATTAATGTTGCAAAGTGTAAAACAGAGCTGCTGAAAACACTGTAGCACTAAATGCATGGTGCTGGATGTGCCGTTATAACTACATTGTCTGTGCAGGACACTTCAGAAGCACTTAACCCAACCCATTAGGCCAGCGCCACAACTCCTATTTAGCAGAGAAACCTTGTAATGCATGAGACTTTAGAATATTTTAGAGTTATAATTAGATCAGCAACATCCTCAGACACTCAGATGAAAATCAAGCAGTCAAACAACCATGGCAAACACCCTCTTAAGTGTGTCTTGCTACAGTTTCAGAGCGGGTACTTACTGCACAGCAGCCCTGCCCACCAAAGCCATTCCTGCAGGTACGCGTGACCTCCTTGCCCTAAGTAAGGAAGAAAGAGCAACACGAAACCTCAGATGAAGCTACGGATGAAGACAAAGCTACACAAAAGGCTCATTATCCTGCCAGAACTGCCTCGGAGAAGCAAAGCGGGAGCAGCCCGACCTCCTCTAAGTGCAAGGCTGCCTTGGGTCTGCCTCATCACATGCGGGCCCGGCCCAGGCGTGGGCAACCACCCGTTCTTCTACCCTAAAAGCAAAAGACTTTATCCCCAGGTTCTCCCATGTTTCAAAAACGCGTGAGTGGTTCTACAAACGTGTCTTTATTGGCGATCGCTGCCTATCCCTGTGGAAAAAGTCTACTTTTAGACCAAACCCCCCTCCTCCAAGCGAGGCAGGAGGTGGCCCAGGCCCAGCGCTGGCCAGCGACAGGCTGCGGTGGCCCACGGTCTCCGGGGGTGCACCGTCTGCCCACGGCCCCGAGGCGGAGATGACAGGGGAGGCACCGGGCCGTTTTGGCCTCTCCCGTTAGCCCGAATCCCCCCCGGCCCGGCCCGGTGGCAGCGGTACCTGCTCTGGCGCGGCCGCGGCGGCACAGCCGGAGCAAGCCCTTCTTCTTGAGGATGAAGCTGCTGCCGATGAAGGCGCTGGAGGCCAGGGCCAGGCCCAGCCCCACGTAAAAGCCGGACCGCCCGCCCGCCGCCCCCATGACAGCCCCCGCCGCCGCTTCCGGTGCGTCGCCGTCACCCTTCCCCGGCGCCGGAGCGGAACGGAACGAACAGAACGGGCGGTGCGGGCGGGGGGAGCCGGAGCCGGCNCCAGGGGTGTCGGCCCCGGAGAGGCCTCAGCACCCCCCGCCGGCGCCCGTGGGCGAGAGCCCCGCCCTGGGGGAGAGGGGTGTTGGGCTGGGGTTACCGTGTAGGAGGCTTCTTGGCGAGGAGGTGATTGTGGCTGGTTTTGCGAGCTGAGGAAGAAGAGAGGATGAGTAAGAATAAGGACGATGCCCCGCATGAGCTGGAGAGCCAGTTCGTGCTGCGGCTGCCGCCGGTGAGAGGCCATCGCACCTTGATCCAGTTCGCTCGGGGAGCACCGGGCTCGGGAGAGGGGTTTGCGAGGCTGGTGGGGTGGGTGGGATGTCTGCGGACCTGGCAAGGGACATGGGAGCAGGCTGGGTGCTTTCGCCCTTGGGTAGGCCATTCCCACTCGTTTGAAGAGCTTTTCCATGGACTCCGCTTGAGAGGTGCTCCTGGGACACACAGCAGGAGGCTTGGAAGACAACTTAGAGGATGAGGGAATAAATTTCTGTAAGGGCAGAGCTTTAGCAAGTGCTGGGTCTTCAGTTGCTGTGGCTGTCAGTGCGCTTGGTGGTGTTTGTTAGGCGGTTAAAGCTGAGACTGTGTTCTGCTGAGCGCACGAGAGCTTGGTGAGGGGGTCTGTCACTTCCCCCAGAGCTGTGGTCCTCTGTCGGGGGCCTCACACCACTGTTGCAGCTGTGTCGTGTCGGGGGGTGTGAAGGGCACTGGGAATAGGACGGGGAACTGCTGGAGAGGGGACAGCAAAGGGCTACCAAGATGATGAGGGGACTGGAACACCTCTCTTATGAAGAAAGGCTGAGGGATTTGGGTCTCTTCAGTCTGGAAAAGAGACAACTGAGGGGAGGATCTTATCAACGCTTATAAATACTTAAAGGGTGGGTGTCAGGAGGATGGGGCCAGGCTCTTCTCAGTGGTGCCCAGTGACAGGACAAGAGGTAACAGGCACAAACTTGACCATAGGAAGTTCCACCTAAACATGAGGAGGAACTTCTTTCCTTTGAGGGTGGCAGAGCCCTGGCACAGGCTGCCCAGAGAGGTGGTGGAGTCTCCGTCTCTGGAGACATTCCAAACCCGCCTGGACGCGTTCCTGTGCCACCTGCTCTGGGTGGCCCTGCTCTGGCAGGGGGTTGGACTGGATGATCTCCAGAGGTCCCTTCCAACCCCTGCCATTCTGTGAATAGCAGAGCCACAGGGTTAACGTGATATTGGGAGGAGGGTGCAGTTTTCATTGCAGCTCTTGCAGTTGTTTTTCTGCGTTGGGATGGCAGGGGTGTTTAAAAGTGGGTAGGTTGGACAGAAGCCTTCGGTGATTCTTGGAGGAGGCACACCCAGTCCTGATGTGAGTCTGTCCAACCTTCCCAGGAATATGCCTCCACTGTGCGTCGAGCAGTACAGTCCGGGAATGTCAACCTGAAGGACAGGCTCACCATTGAGCTACACGGTGAGTGAGCAGGATAAGGGCATCTTAAAACTCCTCTGGCTGTCCACAAGTGAAGCGGTGCAACTTGCACGTGTTTTCCCGTGAAATTTCTGTTGTCCAGTAATGTATTGCTCAGTTTAGCTGCTTAGTGACAGCATTAACCTCTCCTGTGGTTTTCTGCAGCGGATGGGCGCCACGGGATTGTCCGCGTAGACCGGGTGCCGCTGGCGGCCAAGCTGGTAGATCTGCCCTGCATCATTGAGAGCTTAAAAACCATTGACAAGAAAACCTTCTATAAGACGGCGGATATTTGCCAGGTATGGGCTGTCCTTCTCGCCTGCCCCAACAGCTTAATTCCTTGTGTTCCCCTCTCCAGGAAAATCCTTGTACACTTTGGCAGCTGGACACCCATGGCCAATTTCTGTATTCTCACAATATTAGCAGGTTAAAATTCCCCGCTCTGCTTAGGGTTTAGAAATCCCATTTCTGAAGCACGAAATGGGATCATCCTTGTAACAGCTTAACTACTGCTGTGTTTAGATATGAACTAAGCTGAGTGTGAAACATGGTGTTTCTCGTACCCCATGCCCTTGAATCTCTTTGGCTCTCAAGATGCAGTGGGCAATCACTGTTCATTTTCCAGAAAAGCTTTCACATACTTTTTTCTTTGTGTTACAATAAGCACCCTTTGTGTTTATGCGGGGATTCCAGATGCTTGTTTGCACTGTGGATGGTGATCTCTACCCGCCTTTGGAAGAGCAAACTGTGAGCACTGACCCCAAGGCAAACAAGAAGAAGGACAAGGACAGAGAGAAGAAATTCATCTGGAACCATGGCAGTGAGTAGAGGCTGTGCCAAACCCCACCACCCCAGTGTCCCCACAGCTGTGCAGGGCACTCACCATTGCTGTGTCTCGCCTGTGCTGCTGCTCCGTTTTCAGTGCTCTCTCTGTTCCTGAAGGGATCTTCTCCCTTTTGGCACGCAGCTCTCCCATTAGGCCATCTGCCTGACACATGCAATCTGTTTCCTCTGTCACAGTCACTCTTCCCCTGAAAAATGTACGGAAGAGACGATTCCGGAAGACAGCTAAGAAGAAGGTGAGTTGCTTTTCACAGAGACGCAGATGCAATAACCGAGGGATAGGAAGGCAGAGACATTAGAGCTGTAACCATCTATTAGTCCAGAAAATGTGTAATTTCTCAACATTGCTTCACGTGTTTCCTTGCCCAAGATGAGGGTGAAGGGAGGATAGTACATTTAAACACTTCTTTGGGTGCTTCCTCCATGTTTTCCAAGATGCTCCTGAGGGGAAAATCCTCTGTGCAGAGAACTGCTGGACTCCATTCCTGTGGCTGCCTTGCCGTAGCACATCTCTTCCTGCTCATAGAGAAGAAAGGAAGGTTCGCATGGAAATGGGGCTTCACTCATTCCTGCTTTCCCGGCTGAAATCTTCTCTGTATGCATGGCCCCTTCACTTCCTCAACAAGCAGCACTACAAATAGAATAACTGTCATTTCAGCTGGGGGAGTGACAACAGATGGAGCTCAGAGACTGTCTCTGTGCATATGCACAAGCCAGGCAAGGTGTTGGGGAGCTGCAGCACCGTGAGGCTGGGAAGACTTGTTCTTCTCTGCTTTGCAGTTTCTGAGAACAGGATGGAGTGCTATTTTGCATGACATTTGAGAAAAAAATTACTTGAGACATTCTTATAGCCTACAGGAGAGATTTGATGTCACTGCATTAAGATTCCTGCCTAATTTAAAAGTGAAAAATGAAACCTTATTTTGAGCGAGGTGGGAAGGAGTTGAGTTGACCGTCCATCAGGAAACAGCACCTCAAGGACTTTGTGCATACACACGGAAAGTCTTATTTCGTAAGTAGTATAAGTAGAAAAGTGAGAGCATACAAGCCACCGAGGAGCTTTGCACAAAAAAGATGCATTGCTTTCTGGAGGTGCGTAAATTACTTTTAGGGTGAACATGATCAAAACGCATAAGAGAAAAGAGGCTTGAAACAGGGCTCCCTCCAGAGGTGGACGGTTGGAATTGACCAGCACCAGCGGCGCACACACAAGGCATTTAACAGTGTCTCTGTTCTCTTTCCCCTCTCTGTCCCAGTATATTGAGTCTCCTGATGTGGAAAAAGAGGTGAAGCGTCTCCTGAGCACAGATGCTGAAGCTGTCAGTGTCCGTATCCTTTTAAAAAAGAAAAAGCTCAAGCTGGGGACAGGATGCTGTGCGTGACCTGGGGGTTGTGGAAAGGAAAGACAAGTTCAGCTTTGTGTGGGTGTGAGAGACTGGGAGATAAGCACACAAGAGGCACTGGAGTTTTGGAGCTTCATCTCTGCCTTGTTCAGAGCTCGTTGTTTATTCATGGTGACCTTCCTCGCAGACTGAATTGTTGTACTGAGCGGGAACTTAACAGCAGAGGGGAAGTCATCAAAAAAGGGTGCTGGGGTGGTTCATCCTGGATATCCATAGCTGTAAGGCCAGACTTGTTGGAGGGGCAGTGATCTGCAATTTTTAGCATTTTTTCGTCGTACTGCATCTTTCGTGTTCTTCCTTTTCCCTTGACTTGTCTGTTCCTGCTGTCAGGCTGGGAGGTCATTGCTGAAGATGAAACAAAAGAAGTAGACAACCATGGTTCGCTCACCAGCCTGGACATCTCCTCCCCAGGGATGTCAGGACATAAGCAAGGCCATGGCTCCTCAGGTGCGGTGGGTTTTCTTTCTATCATCTAAGTAATCAGTTGGGCCCATTCTCTCTGGGGTAAGCCCTAACCAGAGTGAAGGACAGAGGGCATTGAGACAGGCTCCATGTACTGATGTGGTCCTTAGCGGGTAAAGGGTGCTGGGAGTTCATCAGCTGTGTTTTCCTTCTTCCCTTTTTTCCCTCTTCCCTTTTGCACCCCCTTAGAACATGATGAGCTGCGGGAGATATTTAATGACATCAGCAGCAGCAGCGAAGATGAAGATGAGAGGGATCATCATGACGACGAAGACCTGAACATCATGGACACTGAGGAGGACTTGGAGAGGCAGCTGCAGGACAAGCTCAATGAGTCTGATGGGCAGCAACAGGAGAATGAGGGGTCCAACCAGATAGGTGAGTGGGTGGCAGAGCGCAGCAGAATCACCAGAGTGCCAGGCAGGCTGCGCTGCCCAGCTCTGCTGCTGCTCTGGGTCTGAGCTCACTCTCTCTTCCAGTCATGGGCATCCAGAAACAGATTGACAACCTGAAAAGTAAACTCCAGGAGACCCAGGACAGGAGGAAGCGCCAGGAAGATCTCATCATGAAAGTAGAGAACCTAGCCCTCAAGGTGAGAACTCTCCTGGCGTCTCTTCAAGTCTTCTGCTTAGCTTTGGCTTGACATTCGATCCAGCAGACTGATTCAGCTGCTGCCCTGGAAAAGCCAGGGGCCTTTTCCTGCTGGGTTAAAAATAATTGTGGTGTGACCACACACATACTCCAGCATTTCCCTATGGAGGCAAAGCAATCCGTGAAACTGCAGGAGATAAGGGGGATGGTTGCTGCACCATTTGACGTGTTGTGCCAGCACCCATTCAGTTGAGAACACATTGGTAACCGTGGTGTGACATGTTTGTCTCTGCAGACCCGTCTCCAGGCCGTGCTGGATGAGTTCAAGCAGCAAGAAGAGCGAGAGAAGCAGCAGGTGAGGAAACTCCCCCAGTGGATTGGGAAGGACTGGGGCATGACAAGATTCTAGGCTTGGCCTCTGACAAAGTTTCCTGAATCTTGTACCACACCAGCTGCTTTGAACTGCAGTGTTACAGGTCAAGTGTGATTGTACCTCGTCTGTAGTTGCATGGAGCTTCCTAAAGCCCAAGGAGGTATAGGAAATGGGGTTGATTGCAGCCTTTCTTCTGGAGGAGCAGTGAGACAAGACATGTCTAGTCAGCAGCCTAAAGCTGCTAGGATTGCTGGGCTAAAACATAACACAAACCCACTAGCACCCATGTACAAGAAGGGCAGTAGCTGCAGGGTCTTGGCAGATTTCCCGCCTGGGCAGCTCTGCTGAGATTCAACCAGGTACCAAAGCAGGAGGTTCCTACTCCCAGGTTCCTGTTGTGTGGCTTCGCCTTGTGGGCAGTGCTGAGTTCTGCCCCAGAGGTGCCCAGGGACGGCTCCTGCGACGTGCAGCCAAAGCAGCCACTGGCGTAGGTGGAAGATCCGCAGAAACACAGAAGTGCTTGGGCTGCAGCTGCCAGGAGTCCCAGCCATGCCTTACTGTAATGCTTCACTCCCTCTTTCCAGATGACGTCCCTGCAGGAGCAGCTGGAGTCCCTCATGGAGAAGTGAGGAGCGAGCCTGGGTCGTTGTACCTGCGAGCAGAGCTGGAAGCGTTCATCGGCCACGCTGAAGTCCTTTGCTCTAGTCACACGCCTCTGCTGCCAGATGTGCTACTGGGCGGCGCTAGAAGCTCCGCGTCCAGAGCTGCTCTCACATACATTGTGCTGGGCTTGGCTGGTGGAGCTAAAGAGTTGGACTATGCCTGTGAGACCAGCCAAAACCCTGGATTTACTGTAAATATTCAGCACCATTCTCCCAGAGGGATTTAGTTCTCCCTGAGACAGTGCGGTGCGGCTTTGTGCATCTTGTTGAGTCTTGGGCTTGATGGGCTGTGGCCTGGTAGGAGCTTGTTCTTGTGTTTGAGAAATGCTTGTGTCTGCAAACCAGACTCAATAAACTACTGTTTGCAATCCCGATCTGTTCCTCTGTGGTCTCCGGAGCACGGACTAGCACTACCTCTTGCCAGCTTGTGCCTGACCACGCACAGCCCCTGGCTGGTGCTCGCACCAGCATTGCTGGGCTCCTTCACTGCAATGCTCCTGCTGTGGCTGGGTCAAAGGGAGACTGTGTGCGAAGGGGACTCCGTCAGCTGTCACTCTGTGGGAAGAATGAGGCCCTCCTGATCAGGGCGTTTAATTTCCTTACAGACTAGGCAGGCAAATCCCAGATTAACCTGGCAGGGTGGGAAGAGGATTAGAAAGGCAGTTCCAGAACACAACAGAGGGCACCGTGGGCTTCAGTGAGGGTGTGCCACAGCAGGACGCCCCTCTCCCATCCCGAAGGGCAGGGGACAGGGAGAAGTCTTCCAGGCTCTGCCCCAGCCCAGAAAGTGAAAGGCCAGCGGTAGCCCTGGGATGATGACGTGTGTCCAGATAGTGAAGAAAGGGAGATACCCCAAGGAAGACGCGGAGCTCGGGAAGGTCCAGAGTGTGCCCATGTGCCTGTGACCTGCTTCTGGGGGCTGTCAAGGGTGGCCATGGAGGAAACCTACCTGCTGAATGTGGAAGGGGTCAAAAAGAAGATTCTGCATGGAGGCCAAGGGGAGCTGCCGAAGTTGCAGGATGGGAGCAAGGTAAGTTGTCTTGGTTGGTACCCCAAAGGCCTGGGAAGAGGGACTGGGTCCGACACTGCTATCCCTGCCCATTATAGGACAAGTTGAGCTCCAGGTCTGTGGTATGGGGAGATCCCATCTCCAGAGGATCCCTCATAAGGGGTGGGCAGGAGGGCTGTTTTGGGCACAGGCAGCCACATTGTCCTCACAGTGATGGCTGACATTGCCCACTGCCTTCACCTTGCACTGGTGCTGTTACCTGCCTCCTCCCTCTGTCCTGGGGCTGTCGGGAGCTCAGCAGCCACGATGGGTGGCTGGAAATTTGCCTTGCCTGACATGTCAAGCAGGTAACAGGGAGATCTTGGGGGTTTCTGAGATTCCCCAGCCCATGGGTCGGGGCAGATCAGCATGGGTTCTGCCAGGTCCTCCGTACTGGGTTATAAAGGGGGAGCCAAAGAGAGCAGCAAGATACAGCACCGATGGGCGTTAAGACACTCCACCATCTGCTTGCTGTCTAAGTGGGTAGGAGGCACAATCTCCTGCTGCAGATGGAGAGCTGCCAATCAAACCCACACCTCGCCAGGAGCAGATTTGGGCCCATGTCCTGGGGATTCAGGGCTGGCGAGGGGACGGAAGGCTCTCACTGTGGTGCCTTCCCCGGCTCAACACTGAGCTTTCTCCGGGGCAGATCACCTTCCACTTCCAAACATTGAAGGATGACTTTGAGCGGACAGTGATCGACGACAGCCGGGAAGCTGGCATCCCTATGGAGATCATTGTGGGCAAGATGTTCAAGCTGGAGATCTGGGAGACGCTGCTCAGCTCCATGAGAGCCGGGGAGGTGGCCGAGTTCTGGTGCGACGCCATCGTGAGTGAGGGGCCAACGGGAGCCTGCTCCCTTCCTTTCTGCAGAGCTAGGGCGCAGGACCATGCACCCTAGAGATGCTCCAGCCTTGCCTGGTGCAATCACAGGGGGCACGGGTGTCACTTAGCCACAGCACTGGGGGGCTGCCCCAGAGGAAGGGGGTGCAGGCTGGCCCCCTGCGGCTGAGCAGGGTGCTCCCCCTCCTTGCAGCACACGGGCATGTACGCCCTGGTCTCCAGGGGCATGCGGAGGATCGCGGAGGGACGGGACCCCCTGGAAGGGCAGAAGCACCGCTGTGGCATGGGCAACATGTTTGACTACCACAGCACCGGCTATGAGGACCTGGACGAGTTGCAGCGGACACCACAGCCCCTCATCTTCATCATGGAGTTGTTCCGGGTAAGGGGGAAGGGCAGGGAGGGCTGCCAGCGCAGGGATGATCAGGGCAGGAGGCTCAGCTCCCCCTGCCCGTGCAGGTGGAGGAGCCCTGGGCGTACAAGCGTGACACCTGGGCCATGAGCAAGGAGGAGAAGCTGGCGGCGGTGCCTGTGCTGCACAGGGAGGGCAACCGCCTTGTCCTCCACAAGGAGTTTGGGCAGGCAGCGGAGAAGTACCAGGAAGCTGTCATCTGCCTAAGGAACCTCCAGGCCAAGGTGAGCAGGACCCAGCCACCTCCTCTCATCCCTACCTGACTTTCCTCAGCAAAGCCCCATGGGCCCTGGGTGCCCAGGAGGGGACAGCCACAGCCATGAACCACCCACTGTGGCTCCCCGGGGCAGGAGAAACCGTGGGAGGATGGCTGGCTCAAGCTGGAGAGCCTGGTCACGCCGCTGGTGCTCAACTACTGCCAGTGCCAGCTGGAGCTGGGCGAGTACTACGAGGTGCTGGAGCACACAACGGAGCTCCTCCAGAAACACAACGGTACCTGTGCCCTGCATCCCACCCCCCCAAGATGTGGCCACAGCCCCCGGGGACTCTGTCCTCTAGATCCCCCATCCATGACACTGCTCATCCCACGTCCCTGTGCCTGTGATGGTACCTATGTCACCTGGATCCCCATGCCCACTGCAGAACCCGTGTCCCAGGTCCCAGTCCCCCTGCCCATGACAGTGCCCATGTTCCCAGTTTCCCCTGCCCACAATGGCACCTGTACCCCATGACCTCTAGGTTCCTCCTGGCCATAAAGTTGTCTCACATCATCCAGATCCCCCTACCCACCATAGTTCCCCTTGCCCATGATGATCCCTGCCCATCATGTCCCTCTGGTGCCCACATGGTCCCCTGGTGGTACATGCATGTCCCAGGTCCCCCTACCTACAAGTGTATCCACCCCATGTTCCCCTGCCTATGATGGTACCTGTGCTCCATGTCCCCTGGGTTCCCAGGGTCTCTAGCTCCTGTGGCTGGTGGCCCTGAGCTTCAGGACCCCCACTGGGGGCTCTCCTCTCCTGGCAGACAACGCCAAGGCCTATTTCAAGCGGGCAAAGGCCCACGCAGCTGTCTGGAATGAGCGGGAGGCACGGGAGGACTTCCTGCGGGTGGCTCACCTTGACCCCTCCATGGCGGCCGCTGTGAAGAAGGAGCTGAAGCAGCTGGGGGAGAGGATGAGGAAGAAGCACGTGGAGGATCGGAAGCGCTACCAGGGGCTCTTCCAGCCGCCCCGGGGGCCGCGGGCCAGCGAGGGGCAGGCGAGTGGGGAGGTTGGTGATGGGGTGATGCTGCGGGAAGAGGCACCTCAGGGTGAGGTTGGGGTCCCGGAGACCCCAGGGCAGGGGGAGAGGGGCGCAGGGACCGAAGAAGCAGAACAACCAGGGGCTGACAAAGCAGAACAAGGGACCCCCAGGGCTGGGTGTAAAGGAGCAGCACCAGGAGGAGAAGCAGCCCAGGGGCAGCTGTCAGAGGTGAAGGTGGAAGGGAGGGATGAGATGGGACAGGGGGGAAAAGAAAACCTGGACACCTGTGGGGCAAAGCCAGAGAGATGGGGAGCAGAGAGGGGGGCAGAGGAGGAAGATGAGAAAGAGGAGGAGGGGGAAGAGGAAGAAGGGGAGGAGGAACAGGAGAGGGAGGGGGAAGAGGAAGAAAGGGAGGAGAAGGTGGAGGAGGAGGAAGAAAGAGAAGAAGAGAGCCCAGCAGCAGAGAAGGAAAAGCCAGCTGTAGGGCACTGCGGGGCAGCAGGGGTGACAGAGGCAGCAGGGCTTGGGCTGGAGCAGGGAGCCAGTGGGGGACCTGGCACAGGGAGCATGGCCAAAGCTGAGCCAGGCAGAGTGCCAGAGCCCCCCAGCGAGGGCCTGGAGCCAGCCCAGGGGCCCCAGGAGCTGGAGGATGAAACCCCCAGAGAGGAGCTGGAGGAGGGGAGCTGTGGGGAGCAGCGAGCGGGCAGCGGCTCAGGAAACACTGGGGAAGGCAGCATCCCCCCAGAGAGCATCACCCCTGGGGTGGTGCTCCAGGCTGGGGGCTTGGGGGCAGACGAGAAGCCGGGCAGAGGGGCAGAAGTACCCCCCTGCCCCATACCAGCCAGGGAGGGGAGTGATGCACCCCCAGGACAGTGCAGCAAGAGCAGAGAGCTTGAGGCCACAACCCTGGGTCATGGCCAGCCCTGAGCAGAGCCTGGATGAGGGAAAGGCTGCTGGATCACTGACGAGGAGGAGGCACAGCGGGGCTGCTGTGCCCTGAGGGGGAGCCCCAGGGCTGGGGACTGGCCCTGCGGTGACACGGAAACAATGCTGTCCTCACCCTGCCGCCGCCGGGACCACCAGCCCCACTGTGCAGCAGCGCCTGCTGCCTCCCTGCCCCGACTCATCGGCTCCACCGCCTTTCAGCTGTGTCCCGCTGAGCTTTGCTGGCTGAGAAATAAAAGCTTTTCCCTGGCAGCATGTGCTGGATTTGTTCCTGGACGTGACCAGTTTCCCTGATCACCTCCTGCCTTTCCCTGGAGCCTGCGGCATAGGGATGGGGCGTTTTGCTCAACTCTTTGGAGGGGGTGTTAAAGAGGCTGCATTTCACCCCCATTTAAGCTTCTGAATCTCTCGGTCCCTGTACTTCCCTGCAGTAGCACCATGTCAAGCCTTTCGCCAGCACCGCCAGCCCTTCCAGTCAGGGGCGAGAGCAGGTCCAGCCCTACCAGTGTCAGTCCTGGGCCGGCTTCACCGTCAGCCAAGGCTGGGCTGCACCCTGTGCGATGGGGAGGGCTTGAGAGCCCCCAGCCTTGCCCTGGGCTAGTCCTCAGCTGAGCCCCTCACTGTGCCACAGAGACATGGGGAACACGGGCAGTGCTTGGGGAGGAGGCACCTGGACACTTCTGGGGACCAGAGACCTCAAGGGGCTCCAGGGAGAAAGCATGGAGGGAGAGGACTGTCTGCCCAGCATCCCACTGCTGCCTACATCCTTCCCGGGGCTGAAGGGTTTCCTACAGCAGAAGTTCCTGGGTGAGGAAGAGGGGACTGTCCCCACACAGCCCCCTGTACCAGCTGCATGGTCCTGAGCAGACTTTGCTGGAAGAGGACGAAGGAAGATGGTGGTTGGGGACACACACCTGTGACTGGGGAGCCCGGGGCTCTGCTCACAGCTTCTGCTCTGCCTCGAATGATGTGGACAGCCGCGATGACACAGGGCACAGGGACATCCATGTCCCAGCAGCCCTGCAGCAGCGGTGCCAGGGTGGCAGAGCGCCGGGAGCTGCCCTGACCCAGCCCGGAGAGAGGTGCACAGATAGAAGAGGCCAGAGCGCCAATCCGGGTCTCAGTATAAATACAAATTTATTCTCTTTCCAAAGCAGAGATGGCGCGAAGCAGCGAGGACAGCAGCACCACGGTACATGGTTACCATAGCATTAGCCAGCCTGCTCCCCTCCCTGCCGCATCCCAGCTCCCAAACGCAGCCCCAGCACCCCCAGCCTGGCCACCGCTGCTCCCCGCGCCTGGCTCCGGGGCCAGCAGCTTTGTCCTCATCCTGCCTTTTCCTTCCTCCAGCTCCCCCCGGGGCTGGGTGCTCCTGACCTCATCCTCAGGCCAAAACCTCGCTCCTCCCCATGCTCCACCCATCCTGCCATTGGGATAATGGGGTGGGGGGGGTCCATCCAGGTCTCGCAGACTGGCATGTGGTCCCTCACTGCTGTCAAACACAGCATGCTTCCAGCCAAACACCAACGCCACCGCTCCTGTCACTCGCCCAGGTGTGAGAGGGGACGGCAAGGACAACCCACACCGCTGCGAGCGGACACTGCAGCACAAGACCCCAAACGCCTGGCCATAGGGCTCGCACCACCTAATCCCTGGTGTGGGCACTGCTTCACACCTCTGCCAGCACGCCGAAGCCAACCGCTCAGCCCTCTGCCTCCACGCGCCGCCTTGGTCCAAACCTCCCCGAACAGCTCACCACCGCATCCCGTCCCAGCCAGCAAAGACAGCCCCGTCCCTGTCCTCGCAGCAAGCCCTGTTTTGGGCAGGATGCCGCACCTGGGCACGCAGCCCTGCCCCGAGGGCTCAGGCATCTCGTCCCCCTGCAGCCTGTGGCCCCAGAGCACTGGGGCCACCTCAGCCTCTGCTCTGGGGCACCCCACAGCACCTGACTCTACCTCTTTCTCGACATAACACAGCATGAGACAGCCAGCCTGAGGGAGCCTTTGGGATCAGGAGCCACCACCGCCACCAAGCTACCCTGCCAGCTTGCACAACAGCCGCCTCCGCTGCCCAGCGGGACTCACCTGCTTCCAACGAGTGCCTCCGGGAGCCCCTCAGCCCAGCTGAAACTGGGGGGGCAGCAGCAGGGCAGCAGCTCCATAGGGGCGGAAAGGAGGTGTCCTGCCTGTCCTGCTGCCTTCCCGCACCGCTGTGCTCCCCCATCACAGCCCAACGTCCTGGTGGTCCCAGGGCCAGAGCTATGGCTGGAGAAACCCCCTCCTGCAGCGCCATGAGGATGGGTGGCTGCAGGAGCCGAGGGTCCCCAGGGATGGATCTGGGTCCGGCAGGACAGGCTCTCTGTGCCACAGCAAAGGCACAGCTCCCCACGAAGCCAGGTGGGATGGAGTTACCCGCTGCCGGTCCAGCCCTCCGCTGAGCTCCCCTGGCAGCAGCCCTGCTCCAAGGCAGCACCAGCAACGGGGAAGGTGCCGGTCCCATGGGAGCGGATGTTGGGCTGTACCGAAAGTGAAGGGCAGCTGCACTTACAGTATTAGAATTTAATGGAGTGAGTCCATGAGAGTATTTAAGTACAGAATATATATATATAATATATAGAAATATATGCAAATTAAATGATAAGGCTCTGTTATAAAGACCCTCTCAAGATAAGGCTACTAGCTGGGCTGAAGCTCTAACATGGACTCGTCCCTACTCCATAAACCTCGCAGACTCTCCCCACCAGACGGTATATGCCTGGCTGGCTGCAGAGCCCTGGGTGGCAGAGAGAGTTCAATCCGTAAGGCTGGCAGCTGGATGCTGTTAGAAAGGTCTTTTAAAAACTGGGTGGCTCCAGGAGTGTTTTGGCGCCCATAAACCTGGAGGCCCCTGGTCGCAACTTAAGAGGAGCAGGACGCTGAACTCTGCATCCCCCAAGAGCTGCAGCCCAGGAGTGCCGTGCCAGGGGGGAGACAGGCAGCTTTTCATGGCTTCAGTTCTTTCTTCTGAACCTTTCCACCCAGGCTTGGACACTGTGGCTGAGTGACCGAGCCAACCTCCTGGGGAGCCCACAGTCCCACTCCCGCATGACCTATGTTCCCCTGAGATCTTCTGGAGCTGGCAAGCATCCTGCACGACCGGCTCGGTGGCAGTCTGTGAGAGGTCTGCCGCAGCACAGGGAGCATGGCAGGGAGAGGAGGGAGAGGAAAGCAGCCAGGTAGCTGGTTAGGAAAAGCCTCTGGCTCACAGGAGGTGTTAGATAAGGGAGGTCATACCTGAAAGAGAAATGGAGAGGTCAGGAAAATAGGACCTGGAGCCACCTGGTTAGAACAGGGCTGCTGCAGAGCCAGGGGGGATCCTGCTCAGGGATGGCAGAAAGTGGGCAAGGGTCTGTGTGGGCGGAGAGGGGGGCTCTCCCCAGCCTTGTGTTAGTGCTGGCACCAAGCAATGTCTCCCCCAGGCAAAAGCATGGCCAGCCTGGGTGAGGGACCGGGTGCTGCTCCTGGGCTGGAGGACGGAGGGACAGCAGAAAGACCAACACCAAAACCCACTGGGTGAGGGGAGCGCCGTCCACACACGCATCCCCCAGTCCCCATCCCTGCTGGGAAGAGCCGTCCATGAGCAGCTAGGAGAGCTTGCACCATTGCTTCCATCTTGCCAGGTAACTGGAGAGGGGTCTGGACAGGGGTGAAGCGAGGAGGTGGCTTGCTCAAGGTGATCGCTGCAAACTCCATGCTGGCAGGTCTGTCCATCTTCGCAGTGGGGAGCCCCGCAGGGTGCGGCATCCCGAGCAGGGCAGGAGGGTGCCTTGCAGCTCATCTGGGGGTGGATCTAGTTGGTCCGTACTCTCGGCAGCTCTGATCGCCTCTCCTTGCAGGGTGTGAAACCTCCTCCTCATCCTCTCCGTGACCAGGCCACACGCCAGTCCCAGCAGCGCCGTGGCAGCATAGCTCTTGGCTGTAGGCACTGTGGGGGATCGGCCATCGCAGGGAAGCTGGGATCGGGGCAGGGCTCTGTGGGGAAAACCTCATCTGAGGGAGCAGTAAGAGGCCAGAGAAGGAGATTTCACTCGAGTACCTCGAGAGTTGGGGAAGGCGCTCCGCAGCTTCTCCATGATGTCTTCCAGGCACATGTTGACTTCCTGGGTTTTGGCTTCCACCTCGTCTGCAGTGGGAAAGAGGGAAGGGGGATGAGGAGGGTCTCTGGGCATCCACCTTGCCAGCCAGCATTTCTGCAGGATGGCAGGGCATGGGCAGCTTCCTGCAGCGTGGAGCCAAGGGAGTGGGGCCGAGAGCTCAGCCCAACCCCAGTCCTCACCTGCAGCTTCGGTGTCTGGGGTGTTGTGCTCCTTCTCCTTTGCCTGGCTGCCTTCGGACTGATGTGGAGATGAAGCCAAGGAAGAGGCTGCTGAACCGTTGCCATCTGACTCTGCTGGAGGCTGGAGAGAGAAGGCGGGTTGTCATGTTCCTCTGTCCTGGTCCTCCCTGCCTTCTGAGCATCGCTTTCTGCCACTGCCCCAGCTCTGTCATGGCAAAGCCCACCCCAAGGATGGGCTTCCCCGGATCCTTACTCTGAAAGTACCTGCAGCAGCAGCTCCCTCAGCCGGTGCAGCTGGGACTCCAGCTGCTTGTTGTGGTCCTCCAGGATCTGCATGCGGGTCTCCAGGCGGCTCTTGTGCTGCCGGAGGATTCGTGCTTCTGCCAGGAGCTCATCGTTACGTGGGTCTTGCACTGATTCAGGGGAGCCTGTAGCCAAGGTTGGAGACTCCACCGCCTCATCATGCTGCCATTTCAAACGTCTCAGCTCTCCCTGGAGGATCCTGCAAGATAGCCTAGGTCAGCATCATCGTCCTAATTTCTCGAGACTGCTGAAAACACCCGACAGCTGCGAACCAGGGATGGCCCATGCCTTGGAGACAAAACACTCCTGGAGGCTTTGCCACACGTGAAGGTTGAGTCCAAGAGCGTGCTGGTCCTTTGTCCCTGCACTGCAGGGTGGCCTGCCTGCAGGTCTACCCCACTCAGGCAGCTTACTAAAAGACAAGCAACTGCTTCCTAAAAGGCTGAGAACAAGGGCAGGGAAAGTATCACCTCCTCCTGAGCCTAGAGGCTCACTTGGTGTGGTCCAGAGCAGCACCACCAGTGTTTGTGAGGGGCTCAGGGACAAGAGAGACAGCAGTGCCCTGGGCTCACTTCAACCAATTTGGGGTTCAGGAGGGGAACAGGTTCTGGGGATGGGGATAGGAACCTTTTGTCTTCTCCCTTCCTTCTCCACTCTGAGATTTCACTCTTCTCCACTCCATTCTTTTCCTCACTGAGTGCTCCCATGAAGGTTTTAAGGCTCAGCCTGGACACCCTCCAAACCATCCCATTCAGCTCCTCTGATGCCCACCTCCAGCCCCAGCAGCTATCCCCTGGCTCCACTCTGAGCTCTGCCAGGCTTCTCCAGCCCTCTTCCCTTAGGCTATAAACTCCACTTTCAGAGTTTCCCACGCCCCTACCTGTTTTCATCCTCTAAGTGGGACAAGATTCGCTCCAGCTCCCCCTTGTCATCCGTGTTGAGGCTCCCTGGGACCTGCTGGCTGCCCCCAGGCTCTCTGTCGGTAATGGGGCTGGAATGGCGCAGCAGGTACTGGTCCTCATCCCTGTTGCAACAGGTGGAGAAACACCTTAAGAACATTGGACTCACAGGATTTGTGTGCCATTGGGGGAAGGACAGCCTGGAGGGAGGTGGTTTCATGTGAGAGCTCATTATGGCTGCTCCATGTCTAGAGCTCAGAAGTGGCTCAGCACCGCTGGGTAGTTGAGGGTGCCCAAGAACCTCAGACTCAAAGGAACTGAGAAGGAAAGCATTTCTGTGCCCTGGCTAGGCAGGGATGGAGCCACAGGATGTGAGGAGGAGGGAAAGGAGGCAGAACTCACAGGCTATCGTCGGGGGACAGGCTGTCACTGAAGAAGGAACAATTCTGGCTTTCCATCTCTGCAAGTCTGGAGGAAAGAGAAACAGGCTGAGATGTGGTCAGAGACACCCCGAATGTCTGCTCGATGCACCCTGCTTATGGCAGCCCCTGCAAGACCCCTCTCTGGCAGGGTCTCCCAGCTGGCCTGCACCACTCTGCCCCTCTTTACAGGCTCTAGAGAGTTTTATCTTTTTGGAAAACAAAAGCTCCTGCTGCTCTGGGGTGACAGTCTGTGGAATAAAGGGCTGCTGCCATGCAGCCGGCTCAGCGTTAAGCTAAAGAAGGGGGTGAAAGTGTAACAGCTCAGCAACTGGTGCTCCTCGGGTCCCCACTCTGCCTGGCCCCGTGGTGAGGGCAGAGGCATTACAAACCACCAGGCAGCAGCAATGGGGATCCTGCAAGCAGCACTGGCAAGCACACCGGCAGAGCAAGACACCGAGGGATCTGCCTGGTGAGAATCCAACCAGCAGCTCCTAACTGGGAAGAACAGGAGGCTGCTTCATCACCAAGACATCTGCTGTCAAATTGCACGGTGCGCGCTGCCAATTTGGGTGGCATCAGCCGTATCCCTGGCAGGAGCGAAGTGGTGCAGGCAGGTTTGCCTGGCCCTGCGGCTGCCTCTTCCCAAGGGCACTGCAGCCTGCGCCGCCCCAGCCAGCCTCTGCCTGCCAGGCAGCATGCTGGAAAGCACGGAGGGGCCTCCGGGCAGCAGGAGCTCACCATGCGCTGCCCCCAAACCCCTCCAACATCCATCAGAGTCATGCTCCGTGCCCCGGCACGACAGCAGTGCCCGGTGGTGGTACCTGCTGGCAAAGTGCTCGATCCGGGAGTGGGTGTCAGCGTGCGGTAGCATCGGGGAGGAGGCTGGTCTGGAAGAGATGCACACTGGTCAGCAAGGCTTGGCAGTCCTCGCTCAGAGTTAGGGCTTGGAGAGGCTGCCCTGGTCTCACCTGGGCTGAGAGGGGCCAGGGACACACTGGAGAGGGAGACTGAAATATCTGCTCCTCCAAGAACTAATGGCCGTACCACCCCCGGAGCAAGCGTCCCCTTCGGCCCTCCCATGGGAGCCCTGTCTCCCAGCTGAGATGTTGCTTCCATCTGTGGAGCCCATGCATCAGGCAGGGTGGAAAGGCAGAGCCCAGGGGCCAGCCAACTCACGTCTCGGAGAAGTCAGCCTCGAGTACGGACTGGACGGGCAGGTAACCCCTCTGCGGGTGCTTGCTGAAGTACTGCTTGGACCGAAACTTGTTCTTCAGCGTTGTGGCAAAGTCTCTCATGTTCTCACTGGACGTGGTCTGCAGACACAAACATTGCCAAGGCGCTGCTTAATGAAAAGTGGGGGACCACAGGTCAGCATCCGCAGGGAAGATGTCCCTTCGGGCTGGGCACGAGCTCCATGGAGGAAGAGGCAGACACAACCGAGGAAGCAAGGAGGGCTCACGGCAGCTCTGCCAGCCTGTCACAGCACCTGGCACAAGCCAAGCTGGGCATCTGTGGATGCCATGCATCCCTCTCACCACGAGCCCCAGAACAGCAGGGACACAGGCAGCCCCCAGCATGTGGAGGTGAACAAAAATTGTACGAGGGATCCAATTCTGGGGCTTCACCAGCCTAAACATCACAAGGCTGCCCATGGGGACCTGCTCTGAGCCAAGACCCCCGAAGCCCAGCCCTGTACCGGGGTGTAGTACTCCATGATGGGGTAGTGCAGCTTGTTGCCCTTGCTGGCTCGCCCGGTGAGGAAGCAAGTCTGGCAGATATCCACATTGAACTGCTTCAGGCTCCGATACCTGGAGAGATCAAGATGCCATAGGGAGGCAGTGACAGGCAGGAAAACCACATCATTTTGGAGCCCAAGGAGAGCTTAGCAGGGGACAGAGGATCTTAGCAGGAGTCTGTGCTGCTCTCGCACCCCGCTGAACCCACAGTACTGATGGATGAAGTCCCCAGAAAAACATCCTTCTCCTTCCCCCTCTGCTGGGACCTGGTCTGACCTGCCTGAAACTCTGCTGCTGCAGAGCTCTAGGTTCCCCCAACAGCACAGAGCAAATTCCACTCCCTCCTGCAGGACACCACGCACTCCCTTTGGGGGTCAAGGTCCCATACCCAATCCTTACCTGAATCCCTTGATGGGGCACTGCCGGCAGACGGAGCACTTGGTCTGGTGCTTCACCTGCTCAGCCATGGTCACCCGGTGCAGCACGGCCAGCCACACCATGGACTGCGGCTCCAGGTTGGCCCACTCCAGGAACTGGGATGCCTCGATGGCGGGCTTCCCATTGCTCTGGGGAAGGGAGAGGAAGGGACTGCTCGGAGCTGGGACCAGGCTGTGATGGGGGGCAAGCTCCTCGCCACCTCCATGAGCCTCTCCCCGGCTCGGCTGCTGCAGTGGGGACAGCACGGGCCACGGCACCCTACTCACAAAGCGGAAGCAGCTGCGGATGCTGGGCTCCACGTTGCTGCCCCCGAATGCCGCCACCTCCCCCAGCTGGCGCGGGACCTGGATGGCCTCGTGGAGCAGGACACCAAGGTGTCGCTGGTCACACAGTCCCCCGGCGTTGGCCACTTGGCTGAAGAGATCTGCCAGCAGGACAGACACACAGCCCTGTTAGAGACACGGCTGATGCCCCCACACACCAGGCAGGACACAGGCACAGGAGAGCGGTGTGTGGAGCAGACCAGGGGCCCCACCACCCGTCTCCGTCCAGGAGCTCAAATAAGAGGGAAAAACTGAGTTACGATTAAATAACCTTTGAATATCCTTCCAGCTCTCAATGACCAGGAGTTTAGGGTCTTCTTGAGACAGAGGTTAAAAACATCACTTCTTTAACAGCCACAGCTGGCCTGTCTGCTATGAATCTGCCCAACCTCTTTATTTAATCCCTTGGTGCTTCCTATGCTAACCCCTCCGCAGCATCCCGTGGCAGAGAGCACCATGGTTAAAACGCAGTGAGGAAAGGGGCTTCCTTTAATTTGTCCGAAACCTACTTCCCAGCCATGCACTCCCAAGTTTTTTCCTTCTGGGAAGCACTGATAACCGTTGCCTGTCTGCCTTCTCTGCGCTCTTCGTTCTAGCGCCACGCAAGCGAGATCACTGCAGCACCAGTCGGTCTGCAAAAATGCCTCCTAATTTAGGTGGCGTAGGCTCAGGGAAGGAGGGAGAGGTGGCAATGCAAACAGATTAGTCACTGCAGGAAAGCAGTTTCTCTGCTTTTTCTGGTCAAAAAAGGGCTATGCCAGGAAACAAAAGCACTCCTGCTTTCCCCAGGTTACTCCACACCAGGTCCTGGGGGAGGGAGATGGGGGACTCACACTGAAACTTCTCCTTGACTTCTGTCCCGCACAGACACGCGATGCCCGTCTTGAAGGAGAGAGCCCTCATCTTCCCGCTGCGGCCGCTGCAAGGTGAGATATTGCGCAGGTTTGCAAATGTTTTGGAGGGTTTTTTTATGCAGGCTGGGGGGTCAGCAAGGCAAGCCCACGCCAGGCACGCCCCTCGCTCCCGGCCAGGGCCTTTTTGCAGCAGCACCAGCTGGAAGAGCAGCATGGAATGTTTCTTTCCAAGCATGGCAGCCCCACAGCTCACGCCGAGGGAGCGGTACCTGTCGAAGACGTTCAGCAGCCAGTTGAGGCTCATGTCCACGCAGAGCGGCACGTTCACCAGGATGCCCCGCTCCTCCTCCAGCCGCTCGTAGAGGGCAGTCAGGCAGTGGATGACCTCCACCACGTCCATCGCCCGGTCGCTGGGCTGGAGGTCGTGCTCGTTGAAGATTTCCAAGGCGGTGGCCAGGGTCACCATGTCCACTGTGCAGAAAGCACAAGTGGAGGGATCAGAGAGGAAAACGGGAGAGGTGAGAGCCAAGAGGAGGGAGACGCAGCCCTGCCCCGACCTGGGGCAGCCTCAGCCCCACTGTGCTGGCAGAATGGGCGCAGCTCCCAGAATTGTCCAGAACAATTAATTCAGGAGGGGTTTTTCCTTCATTCTGCCCCTGTTTAATTTTGACAGAGCCTTAGGCGAGAGGCCTTACCAAAAGCTCTCTGGCAGCCGAGGATGCTGCATCTATCAGACTCCCATTCACCTGCTCACCCATTCCCCTTGGAAACCCCTCAGCGGTTTCGGAGGAGCAGCTGCCTCTCGGAGAGCCACACATTGTGTTGAACTCCTATCGCATCATATTCGCCTGCCTATTAATCCTCATTTTAACCAACAGAGTTTTACCAACAGTGCAGAAGTCAGGTTTACTGGCTCCCTTCCTCCTTTTTAAGTAGTGGAGCCCTCCCCGCCCCTGCAGAGAAGCTGGTTTCTGCTCTCGGTTACATCCACAGCTTCTCCGGGCTCCCTTGGAGATCTAGACTGAGCCCCTGCCTGATCCCACAGCTTTGTAGCTCTGAGCTGGAGCGCTTTGTTCTCAAATCCCTTTGACTAACACCTGCCCTTGAGGCATTCCCACCCTAAGCCTGCAAAGAAAGGCGCTGACACAGACACCTCGCCTCTGGATTTGCTCAGCTTTCCAGCCACAGGCTCATCTTCCTAGCGCTTCTCGCCTCAGCTACCTGTTCCCTGGTGGGCTCCTGCCTTTGATGTGCTGATAAAAGCTTGTGTTAGTTTAATGCCTTTATCGGAGGGAGACGCAGCAGGGGGGAAATTCTTCCCGCACTCACATCGAAGGGCTTTTTGCACCCGCCGGAGTTTCATAGCCGTCCGATATGCTGAGAACTTGATGTTGTTCAAATCCGCTGCAATAACACAGGAAAAGAAGAATAAAACCGCAGCTCGACATCCTTATCTCCAGGGCAGGAAGCAGCAGTTGCCGTTCCCAGCCACCAGCCCCACCATCAGAAGCAGAGTGCGTGCGGGAGGAGGAGGGACAGAGCCTAGCAGGGGGGTCACACTCCGTTGCTTTGGGGACCCCCGTGCCACAGTGGGGAGCAAATGGGCTGGGGGGATCTCCCATAGCACCCCACGCTGCGAAAAGGCAGAAGTTACTGGAATGGTTTTGTGGCAGCCTCCTTACCCAGTGTCTGGTACAACTCCGTCATCTTCGGGTGGTCCCAGCATGTCGTCTGGGCCTGGTGGCTGAAAGGAAAAGAGAGGGAAACCAAGGGTCAGGCTGGAAATTAAGCAGCTGCCATGAGAGATGAAAAAAAGGACCTGACCGGCCCTCGGCTTGAGTCCCCCAGCGCCTGCAGATGCTGCTGCACCCCAGTGAGCGCACTCCCCAGCCACAGCAGCACGGGGAATGCCCACAGGAGGATGCCCCACTTGCTGCCAGCCCCTCTTCCTTCCAGCCAACGTCCCCCCCCCTCATCTGGGACACCTCAGCAGGCAGGGAAAGCCTGGCTCTTGGGGGCAACACGCTTTGCTGGAGGTCAGTGCTCAGACCGGTCTGCTCACTGCCCCCCACTCCTAATGGGTCCCCAATTCCTGTTCCAGAATGGGGGACCATTCTGGGCCAGAGAAGACCACGGGCTGCGGTTGGCAGCACACTCACTTGATGTAGTACGGCACTTTGTTGGGGGAAATGGCTCGCTCCCAGGGGACCTGGACAGAAGCTGCAAGGAGAGAGACACGTGTCAGATCAACACCAAAACGCTCCTGTAGGTTGATGCTGTTTCTGCTGGGAGCCCAGCAGGACTGTGCCAGCAGGTGGGGGCCTCTGAAGAGGCAAATCACCAACTCGGGGGGGTTGGAGTGGGCAAGCGGATGCTGCCTATGAGAGACACAAGACTGCTAGTCTTGTCAGAGGCGTCGTGTCTCTCTTGAGACAGGGACTCTGAATCTGGCTGAGCTCAGAACTCGGGAAGAGCCACTTCCTGATGCTTTTGACGATGCCCAAGGCAATGCTGTGGTCACCAGTGGGCAGGGCTCATAGCTGCTGGAATTCGGACACACACAGAGCACTCACTGTCTGTTACGGCCAGGCTTGGGCACCCACAGCATCTGCTGTTGCCATTACTCATGCTCTGTGTGTCAGCTGTCATATCTTGGGAAGATGAGGACACATCCCATACCAGTTGTCTGCCACCCTATGTTTGTTATCTAGAGGACGAAAGTCCTTTTTATGACCCTCAGCTATTTTCCCCTGTCACAGGCAGCTTATCAATTCCAGCAACTGGAAAAAGTCATTCTTCCTTTCAAACAGGAGGATGTGGTCTGGAGAGAAAGACAGGCCAACAAACCCCACTGACATCTTGGAGACCCTACAGGGCTCAGCATCTCCAAGGATGGACCTCAGACTCTGGAGAACAACTTGTCACCCATCCTTTGCATGTCTGACAGCCAGCAGCAGCTCAGCTCTGCAGGAACAGCATCCCTGTGCCTCGCCACGTGAATGAAAACCTCCTTAATGGGCGCATTTTTGGCCTCTGAATGACTAACACGGGATATGGGGGACTGCCTTTTTCTGCCTTCTGTCATCTTGCCCACCCAGTCTCAGGCTGGCACAGTCCCAGTATCACCTGGGAGCTGCTGCTGCAAGTGTCACAGCTCTGCGCTCTGAAGGGGAACCTCACCCTTGGTCCCACAAGGTGAGGCACCGCAATGCTAACTTTGGGAGATGCCTCCTGCTCTGGGTCCTGTGCACCAGGCGCTGGCCTGGGCCCATTTCTAGCTGTGTGTGTGGCTCTGGGGTCAGCAACAGGACTCTGCACCCCACTCTCCTGTGCCACAGCCCATGCTGAGCCCCTCTGCAGAGGCAGCCTCACGTTGGGAAGCCAGGAGGATCCACTCACGTACAGGAGAGGAAGTGCTGGGAGCCTGGTCCGAAGTCCCGGTGGGCATCTTGGAGCTGCTTCAGGCGTTCGTTTATGGAGGCCTGAAGAAGGGGACAGAAAAATTCAATGACAGCCCATCAGGCGTTTCAGATTGAAGCCCCATTCAGGAAGGTTTGTGGATGGACTCAGACATGCCCCAGCACGCAGGTCCTCTTCCTTCCTTGCCTGCCTTGGTATTTGCACTCCCCAGTCTGCTCAGCCCTCTACATCTCCCACAGGCTGAGGCAGCACAGACCACATCTCCAGCTCACCTGTATCCCTATTTTCACAGATATCAAAGCAGCCACAGCTGGTACTGACCCCCTCATCAGATCCTGATTCTCCTCAGGCAGCATCCTTTTTTCCTCCCATTGTCTTTTCCTGCTCAGGACCCTCTACAGATTTACCAGCCACTTTCCTCACACTGAACCGATGGTCTCCTCCTCCAGGAACACCAGCTATACCATCCCTCCTATGCCAAGCCTTCCTTTATTATCCTTGAAGCTCAGCAGTGACAGCTCTTCCCCAGCATCCTCCCACCTGGGGTTTATTTGCAGTGCTTGGTCCTGACTCCTTCCCACCTGCAGCTGCTTCCAGCGCATGTTGATCTGCTCCAGGGTACGGGAGTTTTCCATGGACAGGTGGACATCTGAGATGGCAAGCTGGTGCGCAAGATCATTGACCGCTTTCACCCCATCCTTCATGGGGGAGAGCTCCTCTTTGAACAGCTGGAGTCCCGTGCCCAGGGGAACAGTCACAGGGCAGCAGAAGAAGGAAAAGAAGCAGGTGAGTGGTCAGGACTTGGACCTGATTCCTCTCCTACAAGCTAGTGTGGGCTAGTGGCTGGCAAGATGCTGCTGACTAACCCTCCCACGGGGTACCTTAGCAGGGAAAAAAACCAACCTCAAAACAAGCCAGCCAGGCTGGAGATCACTCAAATCTCCTGAGAAGTGGGACATGGACAAAAGCTCATCAATGCCACCTCTGGGGCCAAGGCCGGAGCCTTCTCAGAGCCAGGAGTACCTTGGTCGACTGGATGTGCTCTGGCAAGGAGTCAATGAAGAGGTCCCCAATGGGTTCCCAGGTTTCACGCACGCTTTCAGCCTGGTCCAGGGTCGTGCTGAGCTCCTCCATGGCCCCTTTAATCTCTAGCAGCTGCTCCAGCGTCCGTTCGATGTGACGGTGCTGGTCCACGCACCGGGCCGTGAGCTTCTCCCACAGCTCACTGGCCACGTTCGCCTGCTTCCAGACAAAGCGGCTGATGTTTTGGATGCGGTGCCGGGGAGAGACATCTGTGAAGGCAAAGCAGAAGGGGATTGGAGAGTTAAAAATGGGAGCCCAGCCCAGAGGAGAGTAGGCAAGAGATGGAGGAAGGGCAGAGAAAAGGGAGGTAAAAAAAATCTAGGGAAAACTGGGAAGAGGGAGGGAAAACAAGTGACAATAGTATCCAGAGGAGGAGCTGTGCTATGGGAGAACAAGGAAGGGGAAGCTCCACAGACCTTTGCTTTCTGAAGTTGGTTCTTCTAATTCCTCAAACGGATGCTGGGAAAGGAAGGCCTGTGCTGACTCCAGGACAGAGTAAATGTACGGTCCCCGAGACTTTACTTCTTCCATGAAAGCCTGGAGAGCGGAGCACGGAGATGAGACAGCAGGCTGAGCTGGAGAATAGTGCCCCTGCTGCTCCCTCCCTGAGGGCTGCAGTGATTTATTCACTCCAGGGCTCAAAACTCACTGGAGACACAGAGAGAAGTTAACAGAGAAATATTTTTGCGGTTTGGGGATGGAATGACCACCTGCAAGAAGGTGGCTCTCGCAGAGGTGTGGACTGCGGCTTTCCTGGAGGGGGGAGGCGGAACGGCGAGCCCAGAGGGGTGTGTTGAGCCAGGGCTGTGCAAGAGGAACTGCCTTATTGGTGATGCTTTCACAGGCACTGCTTGGAGACGCTCCTCACTCATGCGGTGAGAGCATGGTCATGCAAACAGTCCTTCCAGCAGCTGTTCAGCAACAGGTCCAGCTGCTGGAGGAGCAAGGAGGGGCACAGCAGGATGCCCCAAAACAAGACATCTGCCAGGGCAGGCTTTGGAGGCAGGCTGGTTTAGGATGTCCTCTCCTCCCCTCCAAATGCAGGTCCTCATTGGTGCTATATGCTGGATCGGCTGTTTGTGTGCCGGGGAAGGGGCTAGCTCCAGCAAGGAGGAGGGATGGCAACAGTAAGCAACAGTTTAGCTTTGTTTTCCAGGTAAAAACAACTAAAACCCAACAGCCACTGGCAGCGAGAAGGAAATGGTCTGATGGGGGAAGCTGGAAACTCTGATCTGTCTGGGTTTATCCCAGTTTCAGATATGATGCTGATGTGCTACTGCAGGAATCACTGATGTCCTGACCACCGGGTCGTCTTTAGACCAACCAACCTCCTCAGGCCCCAGGATCCCCAAAGCAGAGGCCAGCGAGAGGGAATTCCCTCTGTTGCAGAGGTAGGACATGAGGAGGAAACTAGGACAGAAGTGATGGGGCCCACTACCAGCTGCAGCACCTGCAGGCTGTAATGCACATTTATTGTCTAAAACCAGATGGTCTCCACCTGTTGCATGCCATGGGTATTTGCTACAGGACTGGGGGTCTGCCTTTCCATGGGGAGCAGAGATGGAGACGGGCAAGGACTGGTGTGCTCGTAGGCTGTGGGCAGGGGCAGTGACACAAGGTGGGGGTCCCAGGCAGGGCTGCCCACCTGCAGCTCCTCTTAGCAGTGAGCGGCGGCAGGGGAGGCACGAGGGAACGTACCGCGTGCGTCTCCTTTTCCTGCTGCACCAGGAGGACATCGCCCCGCAGGGGCAGCTGTGCCGAGAGCTCCTCATCCTTCTGCCCGAGCCAGTCTATGATCTCCTGGAGAGGCACCTGCAGCTTCCCACTGTGGTCGGAAAAAGCCTCCAGCCGAGCCCTGCCAGGAGAGCAAGGACAGCAGGACAGGGGTCAGACTGACACGAGAGGAGCAGGTTCCCTGGGGAGGGGAGGCAGAGCACCACGGCTGGGCTGGTGACCCCCAGGCAGACACAGGACCCCACCAGTGACCGGCAGCACATTCCAGCATGGGCTGTGCGTGACCCTCAGCCAGCACAGATGCTGCACCACCAGGTGGGGGGCAGCATGGAGGACTCGGGGAGAAGGAACTCTGAGGCTCTTCATCACCCCGGAGCAGAAGACAGAGTCACTCTGCATTTGCCCGTGGGTCGAGGCTGTGCTCTGTGCTTGGCTGTAAATGCTGTACTTGGCACGGCATTTGCATGACTGGGCAGCTTCCAGGAGCCTTGCATTAAGGCAAGAGACAATTAACACGCCCCAGTTAAGCTCTCCGTCATGCTGGCTGTGGAGCTGCAACCTCTGAGGGTCTGGAAGGCATGTTTCCCCCACCCCACTCCCCGCGCGGTGGAGAGGGCTCCCAGCAAAGGGACAAGCACAGAGGAGGTGGCGGCAAAGCCATGGGGCAAAAAGGAGACAAGGTGCAGAGACAGCAGAGGATGGAGAAAGCAGCAGAAAGCTGAGAAAGAGGGAAGGAGAGGAGGGAGAGGAGGACGGGATGGGTGGAAATGGAGCGGATGCTTTTCAGCGTAGGGAGAAAGACTTAGAAGTCTGTGGACAAGGGGGGAAACTAAACCAAGGGCACCATGAATTCATGTGGCTCATCAAGCAAATGAGTCCAAAAACCTCCTGAAAGGCACGTGCAGCAGGCAAGGCTGGAAGACCTGGCCAGCCCTGGAGCTTGCTCCAGGCAGGGACTCTTACCGAAGGCTGTGGGATTTCTTTTTGATCTCATTCCAGCAAAGATTCATCTCCAGATGGGCCTGGGGCCCGGCGGCACCACTCGGAGCCCGGGGGTTTACACACAAAGGTCCTGCACCATCCTGCGAGGCTTCAACCTGGGCAGAAACAGAACCATGCTGCATCCAGACATCACTGCCCAGTGCTTATGGCACTTGCCTGGGGCCACCTACCCGGCTCTGTCCTGACCCTGCCTGGCTTTTCAACTGGCAAGGGGGCTACCCTGCTCCCAGAGGGGTCTGTTAGCTCCAGGGAAGCTCGTGGCCGTGCCTGGAGGAAGGACGCAGCGCCAGCTCCATCAGCACAAACAGCAAAGGTTGAAGGAAGGGCTTACTGCACATTTCCTGTTCTGCAGGATCTCTGTGCTCCTCAGTTACCCAGCAATGAACTTATCTCACTGCTAGGTATTAAATCAGAGCTGGCTCTTGTGTGCCACAGTCCCTGCAGAACTAACAGGGATTTTTTTCCACGCCGTACAGGGCTGCTGTGCTTTGAAAAGAGGCGATGTGAACCATGGGACCTGTTGTTCAAAGGACCAAGGGAACCTGCCAACCTCCTTTACACCATCCACAGTACTGGGAGCCGCCACCTGCTCCTCTACAGAAGCACAAGGATAGTCGCTGCCTGCACACCAGATCTGGGGTGCCGTTTCTCCTCCACAGACGCTGCTTCTCCCCGGCACCTCTCCAGAACAAGCAGCGGTGGGAAGGATGCTCTGAGAGGCCGACGACAGCAAATCCTAACCCAGCCACATGAAGGAAGCACACTTTGCACTGCTCAGCCTGAAAAACCGGGTGCTGATCCCCAGACAGCAAATCCTTGGTGGATAGAGGAAGGAATCCTCTCCTAAGCCTTTAGCACCGTATCATACTCCTGCTTATGATGGCAGCGAAAATATCGTTCCGCTTGCTGGCGACAGCAGCACACACCAGCAGGACTGGAAGCATCTCACATAGGACTGAGGGAGGGAGGGGGGATTTCCTCTTCGAAAAAACAGAGTTTGTTGTCCAAAACACACGGACACATTGCATTTCCACGAGTGAGATGTCGATGCGCTTTGTTGGGGAAACAGCCGCATTTTGATCTCATGCTACTTTGATATTAGAGCTCATTTGTGATAATTATCCCCAGGTGATTAATCAACCGTAATTAACTGCATTAGCACTTTCTAAACAGTGCATACAACAGGCACCCCTTTGCCAGAGAAGGGCAGCCGCCTCTGGGGGAAAGTGGCAGCTCTTCCAAGGGGAATGTGCAGATACTTGTAATTTCTCCTGTCCAGGGGACACATCCAGCCAAGCCAAGGAGAACGACAGGCAGGAGGAAACCATCAGACAAGGAATTTGGCCACACACCTGAAACAATACCCCCTCCATGCCAGTTCTTGGAGAGAAATCAAACGATTGCCGAGATCGGTGCTAAGTTTGCTTCACCTAAAAACATTGAACTCCAGGCTGTTCTCTGCCTCCCCATCCTGCCACTCCAGGAGCATCAAGAAAACAGAGAAGACCATCACCCACAGAGTTCACAGGAATCTTAGCGCCATGAATAATAAACCACTCGGGCTAAAACTGCTGCTCACATGTAGAAAAATCAATACTCTGCATGTGACACTGAAGTAGGTTAGCCCCACGGCGCTGCGAGGGAACGCTCCAGCCCTCCCCTCTATCCCAGGGGATACCAGAGGAAGGAATCAGCTCCACCTGGGTGCAAGTGCAACTGCAGAACAGCTCAGCAGACAACACAGTCCTCCCAGCCTTGTGTAAGGGGTTAAAAACCCACCAAGCCTGCGACTCACAAACCATGCCCAGTAGACGAGCCAGTGACAGTGGCCAAGCAGTGGCCAGGGGTTGAACATCTGCTCCCCTGGGACAAAACCCTTGGAAGCCAGCAGAGGGAAAAAGCAGCGCTTGCCCTCTGAGCATCCCCTAAGCATCCCTTCCCCAGAGCCCCAGCAGCTGCAGTCTAGACCCACATTCCCCCTCCATGACTTTATTTTCAGGCACTGAACACTCACGTGGGCTCCGGCGAGAGCATCTACCTGTGCTTAGCCACAGATCCGCCACTCGGCTTCGCCGGGGGAGCCAGCATCGCCTCCCATCCCTCCGGGTGCCGCCAGGCAGCACCCGGCAGGGAAGGGGACAAGCGCCGAGTGCTCAGCAGAGCGGGGCCGCCCCGAGCACTGACCCCCCAGGAATCTGGAGGGGGGCGGCAGCGCCTCGCAGCCAGACTCAATCCCAGCTTTGTCCGGTGGCATTCCAGCAGCCTCCAACCTGCCTTAACCCCTGTGGGGCCACCGTGGCTGCCCGCAAAGCACGAAGTGGGCAGGGATCTGCAGGGTATCCCGGCAAGGGAAAGCTCCCTGCGGGAAGTTGGCCATGTGCAGAGGGATTGGTCCAGGCGCTGGGGATCCATATCTGTAAGGGTGATGGTGGGATGGGGTCACCAGCAGAGACCTTGCCCTCAGATGCTGCAGCACGTGCAGGGCAGACAGGAGTGTTTTCCAGGGAAGAGATTTACCCAGGGAATGGTGCCAGCAAGCTTTGGCTACCCAGAAGGTGAATAGTCAGGTTCTTAAGATCTAATCCCCAAGAAGCCAAAGATACCCTCTTTGCCCCCGACATGCTCCAGGCCAGTGCTGGGCGCCAGCACAGATGTTCCTGCCTGCCTGGACTGGGTGCAAATCATTTGTTTTTGCCAGAAGGCTCTGGGCTGTGCCCCCCACAGTCCTGCCGTCCGGCATTGTTTCCATGCTCTCCTCCACCTACAGGGCGGGAATGAAAAGCTCCCTGTATCTCTCCCTCTCTTCCCCTCCTTCCCTGTCTGGACTTCTGACTGCTGCTGTCTCTCCCTCCAGGAGAGACACGGCCGGCATGTCCAGCCTCCATTCCCCACCACCTCCCAGGGCCAAGAGATGCAGGACCAGCTCCCAGACTGGAGGAGGGGGCTTCAGCAGGGCCAGGGCACATCTAAGGATGGGATGTCTGCAGCCTGCTGGGAGCTTTCAGGACAAGCAAGGACAAGAGAGGGAGGCTGTTTCCTAGGTGGCAACACCTACAGCTGTGAGAAGGAGGGCAGGGCAGACCCTTTGAATGAGGCGGACTGTCCTCAACATTGCGGGAGCCAGTAGCCAGCTGGTGCGTGGCATCCAACACACTGATGCCCACACAGCAGAAAGCCAGGTTCAGGCAGGGACCATGGTGGATATGACCTGAGCTGAGGATGTTTGTGCCGTCCCTTTTTTCCGTCTTGAAGCTCAATGTTGGTGGGTCCCACAGGGCACCCTGCCCCAGCTCCCTTCCCCTCTTCCCAGCAAACCCCAAAGGGCTCTGACCCCTTCATAGAGGCTTGGACTGCTCAAGGCAGCTCAGGAGGGCGTTTACCTGCTCATCTTGTTCTATCCCTCTCTCTCCTCGCTTCGTGTGCTGGGCTGTTCATTACCACCCATGCGCTGGCCCAATAGCAGCTACCTAATGGCCACCCCGGGGCCAATAAGCCCTGACTCAGCTACCAAATGCCTGCCCTATCCACAAGCCCCATCCTTGATGCTGGAGCCACTCCAGAGAAGGCTCTGCCTTCCTCCTGCAGACCCTGGGTCCCTGGGGCAGGATGGGTCCAGGCTGATGGCAAGCCACGGTAGGGAGGAGCCCCAAGCTCAGCCTTTGCTCTTCATGTTTGAAGCACGGTGAAAAAGGCAGAGCCAGGGACCTCGTTCGTCCTGGGAACAACATTGCCAGTGCCCAAGGAAAAACTTGGCACCATCCATCAGTCTCTCGGCAGGTGAGAGGTACCGCGAGGCCAACAGCCACAGGCAGCAAAGGGGAAGCCATGCTCTCGCAGAGCCGGGGCAGCGCTTCCCCGGCCGTGCTGTCTGGGACGAGATGCTAAACCAGCTTGCGACAGCTCGGTGCAGAGCACAGGCAGCTTTGCAGACAGTTTCCACCACACCTTTCTGTTCTCCTCCACTCTGCCCTGCCGTTTCCCCAGGGGTCCCGGAGACCTTCACCTCTCTGCCCGGCTTTGGTGAGGAGCCTGGTCTACCAGCTCAGAGACCCTGGGGGAAGGAGGGGGGAGACCAGCAGTGTGAGCACCAACTCTCTGTTCCTCAAGATAACTAGACTAGAAAGAGGTCGAACTCCTCCTCTGCCTTGCAGAATTTGCCAGGGGCTTATTTCCAAGCTCTTCTCTGCAACCAGGAAGGTTAGAAACCAACATTTTCAGCAAAAGCTGACGTTCTTCCAATTGTGTTGGAAAAAAGTAAAAACAAAATACACAAGAGCTGTTAACGGTGGCCTCTTGCTCTTTATTTTCAAGGAAGCTTGAAATCCAGCTCTGCAGGTTGCCTCTCTTGCTCTACTTTGGGAAACACTTTGCAGCCAAAACGCTCGAGGAGAGTTAACGCTCTCGTTAAGTGCAAGCCGATGGCGGGGCTGGAGCTAACAGCTTTTCCTGCCACCAGGAGCAGAGGTCCCAGTTTGCTCCACGGGCATTTGCAACCACTGCAAAAAGCTGCCGCGAGAAAGGCTCCCGGACCCAGCTCTTACCTGAGACAGCAGGCGGGCAGTGCTGCTGTGCTGCGCCTGGCCTGTGACGTGCCACTCAGGACATCGTGGGAGGACATAGGGCCATTCCTGCATCACCAGGGGCTGCATCAGAGCCGATGTTCATGGGGATGGAGACAACACTGGGCACGAGCACCTGAAAAGCAGTGTGAGAGTCCCTGGGTCAGGTTTCACCCCATCAAGGAGCTGAGCTCCTTCCCAGCCTGCTGCCATCACGGAGGCTGAAGACTAAAAAGGATGCATTTTTAAGAAAATACACATTTTGTACTAATGTTGCAATCTTTTTTCACCAAAATGTCCAGCTCTTTTTTGCATCTGGTTAGGCGATTTGCTGTAATGGTCTCCTGTGATGGCGAGTCCCACAGATTATGTTGCATTTTTAACAAGGGTTGGGTTTCTTGAACTACAGGAGATGCCCAGGCTTTAAAGGAAGAGGGGAGAGAGGATCTCACTGTCATGACCACTTTTGTTTGGACGTAATAGACATATCCCCATAACAAAGAATATTTTCAAACATATTATTTTTTCCTTTTCTGTTCATAAGGAAAATTGCCTAGAGCCTCAGTCCCCCATGTGGCATCTCACACTATCAGCTACCTTTTTATGAGTTTTTACTCATATAAAATTCCCTTTTTTATTCTGGTTTTAAAACTGTATGACCCGTAAAGCCAGTTAGCAGTGGCCCCTTGTCTATTCTGTAGATCTGAAACGCAACCTCTGTCCACAAGGCTACTTTTTTTGTTGTTTGGACTCTGAAAAAGCTGAAATAGTGATTTATCCCACTGCCAGCATCATCTCAGCTTTACAGATAGCCATGAGAAAATAAAGCCCAGATGGGCAGACCGTGTCCTGTGGGTATCCACATGTAGGATGTGGTGGGTCTCCATGCTCTCTGCCAGCATTATGGAAGTAAGAACAGCCCTTGCCTCACCTCCTGAGTGCTTCCGAACTCCTTCAGCCATGCCAAGGTCCATCAGGACACGCAGCCATGGCACAAGGGAACTAAAGCCTGTCCAAAGCAGCAAAGAACACGACTAAGCTGAAAGCTAAGTGCCAGCAAAGGCCACTACCTCAAGCAATGTCCTGTGCAACGCCTTGCTGACACAGAAAAGTTACTGCAGGTGTGATGGCAATGGCTCAGCTGCTCTTTGCCGCTCTGCAATAGCAAAGACAAAGCCCAGATCTGGAGAACTCAAGATAATGTGGAAATAACTCGGCTGCACGGCAGCCAGCACAAAGGAGGACATTCAGTGGGAGAGAGAGACAAGCAGACGGTGAGGCACGGCTGCAAGGGAACTAACAGCTACATGCAATCCCTTGCCAAATTCTCTGCTATTACAGGAACCAGGCAAGGAGAAATACTCTTGATCTACTCTGCTCCTCTGCCATGGAGCACAAAATAGCTCCAACTCCTGCACTTTTACTTTAGCGCTTCAGTACGGCACTGTGTCCGGGCACCGCAGCATGTGGAGCAGATGTTTTGTGGACGCTTCCTGGGTAAATGTCTATTGCCTGCTGCCTACGCCTGTCAAGAACCAAACCTGGGATCTACTTTGCCTCTCCCACACCAGCGTTCACTCTCTGCAACTCTTCTCTAGGTTGGTGCTGGAGATCCGTCGTGCTACAGCCAAGGGACAACATCAATTAAAAAAGATTTAAGTGTTGGGCAACTAAAACTACCGTCCCCGCAGCCTACCACAAGCCTCTGCTTGAAAAGGAGTTGAAAAATCCTCCTGAGGAGGACTCGGCGGACAATGTGGCCAGGCAGTCCAACCAGATTTAAAGCCGCGTTGATCCCCTGGGCACTTTTTTGTGCAAGCAGGAAGAACATCAAGGCCCATATGCAGAAGCAGGTGAGAATTTCCATAGGAAAACATCGCAAGAAGCAGTCTTACAATCACCATGGAGAAGGCACAGGGGCACTGCAGCCACACAGTGGAGGTAGCAAGGAGTGAAACCTTCTCCACTGGTGTCTCTCACCTGGTCTTTGCTGGAGGTCCCCACTCCAGGTCCAAAGGCACTCAGACCCTTCCTCAGAATGATCAGGTACAACCTCGTTACACGATGCTGTTTTGCATCCTTCCTCATGAAAAGGACCCAACACTTGCCTCTGCTCTTAGTACACCTTAAGAAACGAAGCATTAGAGGTTTCACAGTGCTGTGTTACAGCTTCCAAACACCTCAGTAACCAAGACACAACTGCTCAGCCCAGTTGGAGACCATGATGATCCTCTAGTTGAAAAATAAGAAAGCCCAAAACCTTGATGCTACATTTCAACAGTTGAATGCTTGAGTATTAGGGTGTATTCAAAACAAAGTAGTTGCCTTTTTAGTCTTCCCACATGAGCTGTACCTGTTACAAGTTCAGCCCTGGAGAGCCTGGCTCACCGCACTGCTTTCCAGGCAGTGGAGTGGCCTTTGCTCAACCAGAGAGTTGTGTGATAGAGCCTTCAGCTCAATCACACAACATACTGCTCCTCTCAGCGATCTCTGCGCTTCTCCTACCTACAGACCCATTGCAGCAGCCACAGCTGGAGAAGAAGCACTCGGGTGCACCAGTGATGCCCCATCTCCTGCAGCATCCCTTCTCCATCCCAGGCAACAGTAGGATGCCAGCCTGCCACCAGTCCACATGCTGCACGGTGTATTCCTGCCATTTCGCTGCATTTATTTAAAACCCTTCTGATACAAACCCTGATCCAGACTCTCCCAAACATCAAGGGAATTCACACTGCAGCTGACTCGCATCGCTAAAGGTAACCCCCAGGATTAGGGACCTGCCACGGAAGCCAGAATTTGATGTCAGATGTTGAATTTCCGTCTCTCTACCACATACAACAGCAGCAAATACAGCATATAGGTCAAGAGGTCTCTCGATCACAAGGCTTATGCTTTGAATTGCTAATTTCCTCCAAAATGTTCTTTCCAGGCTGAAACTTTCCACTTCAGATCTTGGCCTATAAGGAAAAAAATATGGCAAGGTTTTGAGGCAAGGCGGCTCAGCATTTATCCCATGAGGGGAATGGAAATACAAACACATTCCCTGCTGCTGGAAATGTTAATGGCTTTGTTGTTGTTTAACTTACTGTTCAAGAGAAGTAATAACATTTTAGCTCAGCATGCTCAGTGTCCTTTAAGGGGAAAGGTGGGAGGCTTGTGGATATTTCAAAGTTCAGCTCCCATGTAGATGCTGACAAAGGGAGCATTCCCAAGCTGGCAGACAGCAGGACTCCTTCCACAGCTCAATAGCACATCCTGTTCCAGCAAAAATTGTTTTCTGCATGTGTAAGTAAACAGTTTAAGCCTGAGATGGAGGGCCGGCAGACCTACTTCCCAAGACCCTGCTAGGTCAAGGTTTGGTGAGAAAGAAGGGAGAGGAGTCTTCATCCCACTGGGACCAAGCGCAAACAACACAACTCCCTCTTAGAACCCTTAGTCTCCATCTCTTTCCAAACGAGGAACAGATACACAAACACGTTCCTTTTTAAAAAAGTCACCCCAACAGCCTCCTGGTTCTCGCTTGCTCCTGTGTGCACGGAAAGGGGGAGAGGACTCTCAACGTTCTCCCACATGAGCGGGCATTTGCAACCCCGTCATCCAAGGGCAAGAAAAACCCAGATGGCAAAGCTGCAGCTGGGCTTCGCGCTGCACTTCCACCTAAGGACCAGGTCCCCTTCATTAATTAGAATGAAGGGTCCTTCAATTAAGCAGCTGTCCTTAAGAAGTAACATAAAATCTGGTAGTGAGCAAGTGGCACAGAAGACGCCTTATTCACTGAGGGTGGGCGAAGTGGGGCACTCTCGCATCTAATGAGCTACATTCTTAAGTGACCACTCAGACTTTGAGCTCATAACCAAAATGTTATTTTAGCTCCATGGATAAATAGGTGCCACAGGTCCTAATAAAGCAGCAGCGTCTCTTCTGCTGGCTCGCTCTCCGTTTTCCCAAGCAAAAGAATACGCGCATGAACACAAAAACTCCAGCTGAAATATTGAACCCTTTAGTCTTGCAGCAGGAAACTGGGACAATGATGTCCCCAGCTAACCAGGTGAGTGTGGGTGCAGGCACACAACGTGGCCATGCAGAGCTGCCAGCTCCTCTCCCTGCTTAAAAATAACTTGTGGGAATTTATTTTGGAAGATCAAAATCTAAATGTGTTTCACACCCCGTTTCAGGCTCCCAGATGGGTTTCAAGCAGCTCTCTCCAAAACTCACTTTGCCTAGGAATTCTTCCCATCTCTTCTCTTCCTCCTTCAATTAGACAAGTCCTACAAATAATTACCTGAGCACCTTGAGGACCCAGCTGTAAAGACACGGCCTCGTTGTGCTGGACAGAGAAGTTGCTGCCTGGTAGACCTGACAGACAAAAGGAGCAGGGGAAGCAGCAAACATCCTCCAACCTCCCCAAAAGGGACAGCGGGGAGCGGGGTGAAGTAACTTGCCTAACGACCAAAAGAAGGTTTCACCAACCATAAAAGATGAACCCAGTTCTTCAGAGACTCGGTCGTGTCCTGTAGCCCTGAAACCAGCCTGTTTAAACCCACGTCTTGTCTTTCTCCTCTAAGAACCTGAGCTTTCCCTTCCCTGCTGTTAGAGGCAGGACACGAGTGTTGCTGCTTTGTGAAAAACACATCCCCCGTTTGCCACACTGTACCTATATACTGTATACCCCCCAGCAATAGTGGGAAGAGCACACCCGCCACACAGCGACAGCCAAGGTAATGCAGTGCTCACTTCTGGCTTCCTCGACGCTTTGTTTCTCATTCTCAGTGTCAAACTACTATCTATTTCTCTGCGCCGAATGTTCCGCCTTGCCCCCCACAAACTTGTCTTTATAATAAACTCCCAGTCAAAGCATGGGGTTCTCTGGCCTCCTGAGTTATAAGCCAGCTATGTGCCACATGAAGTCACTTTTCCTTTCCTTTCTTGAGATGCATCAGAGAGACCTTGTTCTTATGCTAAGGGAAATAACAAAGGAAAATGGGATGGAGCTATTTTGGCTCAATTTCGAAAAGCTCAGTTTCGTTTTTATATACCCGTGAAAATGAGGGTTTTTTGAAGACTGAATTCTTTCTGGTCAGTGTGTCCTGTTTCATGAGACTTATGGTTCCTCTTTTATGCTTTTATCGTAGGCATCCTGCCTAAAGTGGAGGCCTTGAACATATTTCTCAAAATTGTATTAGAATCAGAAATTCACCATCTGTCTCCAGAACTCAGGGCTTTTGTTTGAACCCATTCATTTAATCCCTTTCCCTGTCTCACTTTGTTTAGCTTTGAAAAAAGCCACTCCAACCTGAGAAACCCCATTCACGGTGACTGTCTCGGCCAATTTTAGCAAGCGGGATTGATCTCTCAGGTGTCAACCCAGAGAGAGGTGGTCCTCATCTTAATCTCTTCAGTTAACGAAGAGGACCTGAACACAGCATCGCACCACAGCGCCTACTCCAATGCCTTCCCACCCCAGCACTCCAGGCACCCACATTCCCGGGCACAGTGCGGCAAAACAAGACAGTTTAAAATTGCACGTCTGTCCCTTTCTGGAGTGCCATCACACGCTTGTTGTCACCAGAGCCCTGCCCGGCCCATTCCCGCAGCAGCGGAGGAAGCAGCTTTCAGCGTGGGGAAGGGGCAGGGGAGGCTGCGAGGTGGCACCGGAGCCACAGCGGGCACATGCACTACACACGGCTGCCAGAAAATCAGAAACCCTCCCGGCATGACCGAGCCTCGTAGCCGGGACTTCGCACCGTGCATTGCTGCAGGGCCATTAAAGAGAATAACCGAGCAAGAACTGTCACGCCTCCAGAGAGACTGGTGAGAAGCAGAGGGAGAGAAGGTGTGAAGGACCTCAGGTAAAACGCAGACGGACGAGGATTTGACAAGAGGTTTTTTTTCAACGCTAAAAACAACCCAAACAAACATTGTTTTCTCCCACAGACAGCGTGCTGTTTAAAAGTGTGGGAGTGATTGCTCCACACCCCCGTCACCGCACACGGGCAACCTCAGCGTTGAGACCCCTGTGAATAGGATGCTCTACGCCTGCGACGCCGTGCTGGAGGGAAGACTGAAGGGAACAGGCTGGACTGAGGACAGGTAATAATCTCATGTGCAAAACGGCACTAAATCATGGTGAACCACTGCCCAGGCTGCCCTGTCCGGCACGGAGAGGGAGGCAGAGTGCCGAGCCCCAGGGAGCAGGAGAGGTCCCGCATATTCTGCAGCCGGTCAGGGCTGCCCGCAGCAAAGGGAAGGTCAGCGGTGGCAATATAAGGCCTTGAGAGAGGAGGAGGAGGAGGAGGAATGAGTGAAAGGGACTGGGGAGAAGCTGGGGGAGGGGAGGGCGCACACATAAAGGAGCAGGGCTGGACCGGGCAAGGTGGTGAATGAAAAAGGCTGAGCTGGGACTAGAGCCTGATCCCCGCTTACTACTCGAGGAATATTTGGGTCCCTGCCTTGCCCTGCTGTCTAATCCTCCCAGGAGGATGCTGTAAGGCCACCATGCACCCTGCCCAGAGCAGTCCTTCAGCTCAGGCGAAAACACCGCCAGGGTAAATAAACCTTCATTGTGCACAGAATCAAAGCTGTTGAAATCGGGATGCTGGCTACTATTGTTTGCCTTGGGAATCCACTTCACTTACTGCTTCCCAGCCTCTGCCTTGTGGAAACGATCTTGGCCACCTCTCTTGCTCCCACTTGTCCCCCCCGACACCCTCCTTTTCTTCCCTGCGAGTTTCCTCACCCACACATACATGGACAGTGTTTCTGCGAAGGGATGTACACACACATGCACACATGCCCAAAGAGCGCATTTCCGAGGTTAATATTTTCCCCTTTTCCAGCCCAGCTACAGGATGCAGAGCGGGAAACAAATTTTGTCATGGCCTACCTTCCGAGTCCACCAGGTCTGAGACGCGGGGGCAGCGGCCGCCGGGGCTTCGGGAGCGGGGACGGGGGCTGCCTCTGTGAATCAGCAAAGGAGTCCCTGTGACAGGGATGCATGCTGAGGCTGAGCGCTGCTGTCGGCAGGCTCCCTGCCTTCTCCTCCTCCTCCTCCACCACCCCGCGCCGCTGTGTTGCTATGCCATCACATCACCAGGAGTAACAGCATCTCTCCCAGCCTGCAGAGAGATACCCTTGACTCGGCAAAGACAGGAGGAACAAGGATGAGCCCACCGAGCGCCCGGCCCTTTGGAGGTCTCCTCGGAGGTCTCCTCGGCCGGCGATCGATCTGGAGGAGGGGAGGGAGAAGAGTGGATGCAAAGAAAGACACACGGCGCAGGAGGAGGAGACAAAATACACATGGAGAAGGAGAAAGAAAAGGGAGGGGTGGGGGATGAGAAATACAAAGGCACAAAAGGCGCTGTGGTCTGACCTCCGGAGACCTGATACAGGCTGCTGGGCTCAGACACGCTTCCCGCTGCTTGCCAACATCTCCCCACCGCCTCTCAGGACCGGCGGCTCTCATTTTAGGTTAGATACGGCCATGCGTGTGCTGGAAAATGCCAGACACATTCACCTCCTTTCTTAACCGCAATTTGGGTGTCTGGCACACGATTTAATAACTTAAAAATAGCCTGTTTTAAAATTAAAGTTAAGGAGCAAAAATAGGATAGTCACTTAATTTCGGATATGCTTCCTATTCTTCTTAGAAAAGAAAAATTAGTAAAGGAAGAGCCAATTCTCCAAGCTGGAGAGAAACCCTGATCCAAGATTTTTTTTAAATGCCAGGGTATCTTATCTCGGCTCACGAGAAACAGAAGGACTGGAGCCGCTGATTTGGCTGAGGACACAAGCAGACCCGGGGTTGGGATTTCAGTCCATACGTAACAAATAGTTTGCAGTTCTTCAGATCATTCCGCCCGAGGATTTCAAACTGCTCAAGATGCCGGTGATGTTATTCCCATATTACACAAAGAGAGTGAAATGATTTGGTCAGAAAGAGGAATCAAAACTGATCCCAGCCCCGGGCTTTAGCCACGAGACTCTCTCGGCCTCTCCCTGGGAAAATTAAAAGCTGGGAAACACGATCTTCTTGGTCCTTGCCTGAGCAACCTTTAATGAGCCTTAGCCCTTCTTTTCCCAGAGCTAATAGACTAAAGGCATTCATCTTCTACTCATACAGTCACGTTCTGCTGAAGCACCACTGCCGTTTGTAGAGGTTGCCCATTTTTAGACATTTATTGCTCACAAAGAGTAGGTCGGGTATACCTGACAATGCAGGTTCACTTGGTTCATTCAGACACAGAGAATGGGTAACACCACCTTCACAGTTCCACTACATTTCTGAAAATAATTTCTGGCCAAGACGCTCTCTCCTGCAGCAGTGGAAAACGCAACTGGCAAACTCCCTGCAGAGGTGGGGGCTGCCCGCGGGTGGTACCCTGGGGAGCGCTGGTCAGGAGATGCCCACCTCAGTCACCCACTGCTGTGACCAGTGCAGTGGAGAGGCTGAATCTACCTTTCAGCCAGTTTTGGGACTCCAAGAACAAAGTTTCCTAATCCCAGGCCATTGTTGGAAAGTGGATGTGAGCGGATCAAAAGCTTATCTAGGTCACCAATTTAAACCCGGAGAAGGCAGTCAAAATATAGTTGGTCTTCAGTGAAATATGTTTGAGAGCACCCTCAAGAAACCAGTGTGCTCTTCACAGTGGTACCTGCTAGAACCTCCAGCAGGTGGATGGCTGACCCCGAGGAACCTCTCCTTTCATCCCAGGTAGGTGAACCAGGAGTCAGGAGCAGAGCCCAGCAGCACGTGGGGAGGGAAGATGCACAGAAACCTCCTGTAACAGCTCAGAGAGGAGGAGGTTTTTAAATAGCAACATCTTTATAGTCGGCTCCAAAGGGAGCAACGCTGAATACTTCTGAGTACCACCGCAAGAACACGTACTCAACTCCACACACCTCCTGCTTTTAAAACCTTCTTCAATAGCTTCTGCTTCCACAACAGCTGTACCGACACAACAAAACTCATTCTGAAAAGCTGTATTTAGACCAAAAGAAAAATGGGTATGGATAGGAAAACAGAAATGAGTAGATTCTCTGCTGGGCTATTTTTGTGCGTACATACACACACACGCAAATAGTAAGTCCTGGGTTAAGTAAGGAGAGTGAAGGGGGGAAAAAACATCAACCGAGTGCTGGAAGGGCTATCCAGGCAACTCCAAACACACCATCCTACAGGGAGACAGGGCCAAATCCAGCTGCAGCATGCATCTATCACCAACAGTGTCTATAAGAGACATGACAACATGGGTAAACAAAGCGAGTACATATCAAGCCAAGTTACACATGCACACGAGACAGACATCAGCACAGAGACGTTAGCAGACAGCGCGAACCACAAAAACAAGGCGCTTTGCAGCACATGCATCCTAAATTATTGATAGTTTAGGGACTGCAAAACGCAGCAGGAAAAAGAAAAAAAAATCTCTTGTGTCAGTTTAGCTTAAATTTAGAGACAAACCAGAATCGCTGGTGAAAGAGTTGCTTCCATGGCTGGGAGCATCTTCTTTATTTCCCCAATGCCTTCTGTTTTAAGGATATAATTAGGACAAACAGCCGAGCAATTCAGAACTCAAAGGAAATCAAGGAGACAAACTCAGATTTGTCACAAACGCAGCCTTTCCCATAAGCACTACAACTTTTTAAAGCGTATGGGAAGGTTTATGAGACGGGATGCTAAATATGGTGTGCTTGGAGTGCTGAAGAGAGCTTAATCCAAAAAAAATCTCCCAGGGAACTCCAAGAACCCAGCTTTCAGAAGACACAGCAGTACCGACCTTATGCTTTTCCCCAGCAAAACATTTCAGACAGTTTACATTTTACCCAATGGCAAATATGGACCTTGTTAGCAAAACTGAGGGTCCCCACCTGCCCAACAGGGACATCTCAATAGGCACAATGCTGAATAGAGCGTGCAAACACACGATAGATAAAAATCAAGCCAGGTTTTCTAAGGCATGAACGTGAAATTGAAATCAGGTTCTGATTCACCAGAATCTTTCCCTTTAGAACACTGGGCTTTTAATCAATTTAAATCAACGGTTGTGAAACCAGAATCAGCCACACTGATTAAACAAAGTGGCAGAATGCAGAATACCCTGAATACAGACGCATTTGCTGAAAATGGCTAGTGAAAACTGTGCCATGTGGAGATAAACTAAGTATTTCTATTCTGAAAATTTTAAAAAGCTAGAAGTAAGGGCTGTGCCTGGCCTGAACCTAAAGCCTATTACTTTCCCTTTATTCAAAGTTAATATTAATTCAGTCAAATCACTCATAAGCTGGACCATCCATAACACCGATATCTTGCATTACCAACCCGTAAAAACATTAACTAAAATTCTAGCATTCCCATTTTCAACACAGCACTTCAGGCGTCGATACAGTTAAAGGCTATTGCTTTTACACCCATTAACTTCCTCTTCTACAATAGTCCTTGTGTCAGAGAATTGTTTCCCAAAATGTGCATTCGCTCTCCTCTTCAAACACGGCAGCTTCCCTCCTTTGAAATCTCCCGTCTCCTGAAAGAGGAGGATCATCTTCCCTCTTGTACAGAAGAGGAAGTGTTGTTACCATCCTTCGGGAACTTTGCTAGATTCTTTCCCTTTCTGAGTAAAGCTCAAATTTATCCCAAATAAAAGTGTTTTAGAGAATCATAGAATGGTTTGGGTTGGAAGGGACCTTAAAGATTGTCTAGTGAATGATACTTTACCTAGGAACCTAGAATGTAGATTGCCCAAGGAAGATTACAATTCACCCAGCGGGGAATAAATTCTCAAAAATCCCTCACACAGAGCTCTCCCAAGAGCACGCGCAGAGACTGGAGAGAGAAGAAAGGCTTCAGGGAGCAGGAGGTGGCAGCAGCGAGGAAGGCAGTAGGTCAGGGCATGTTCATACACCTGTATTCAACCGCATCTTTGTTTTGCACAAAGTGCTGCAGCGTTTTGTCAAACAACCTGCAATGGGGAACCCACGTGGCATTTCAAGGAGAGAAGCAGCCGGGGGAGCCTGGTGAGCTTAATTCCCAAACTAGCGCTGGAGAAGCAGCTGGGGGTTCCTACACACGGAACCAAGTCACCGATATCTCAACAGCCTCCAAACCCCAAAAGAACTGACCTAAACATTGACTGAGAGTACATATGAAAGCGCATCCTTGCTAAAAGGAGAATACAGGAAGAGACAAGAATAAAGAGCACTTTCCCTAGAGCCATACAGTGTCCTTGTGGGTCCAGCTACTGAAGCAGGGTTTGGTGAAAGGCTTGCGAGCCAGGACAAGGTCCCTTATGGCCTGAAGAAATCCTGTTTCTCACCAAGAGCCTACGATTCCCTGTTTTCCTGAGACACAGGGCTCCCTCATCTGGATCTCCTCCCAGTTGGAGTAACAGATGAGACTGCGTTCTCGCACGTCCACATCAAAACGACAGTAATTCGGTTTTGAGGCAGGGTCGCTGATGTGCCTACCTGGGAAGGGGAGGCAGAAGGAACAGCTCTCGCACAAAGGGAGACAGACCTGCCCATCAATTCCAGTACGTTCGACAGGCAAACACAGTTGTGAGCAGAGCACAAGGAGCCTCTTCTCAACAAGAAGGAACAAAACTAGAATTAGGGGCCCTAAATTCAGCTTGAGAAGAATTTAAGAGTGTTGGGCCCAGATAGCGTACCATCCTGCTCCATTTTTTTTTGTTGTCGTTGTTTAAATAACTGATGACAATTAAGTAACTGCACCTCCTTTGCCAGCATCAATAATCACAAAAGTCTTCCAGGCACAGATTCTACCCTGCCGAAAGCATTTAGAAAAAACAGCGGGATACTTTCTAAAAGCACGGTACCTGGGGTGAGAGAGAAGAATGGGCAGAGAACTGACACAAGCAGACAGCTGACACGCACTCAGGAATGGAACGAATCCCCCTTTTCATTTGTTCCTGCGCAGGGACTGATACAGCTCCCCCCCCGGCTCCCCGAATGAGAGATGAGAAGGGCTATAGGGGAGAGAGGAAATCTTTTCAGAGCAGCGAGCACCAAAAGAATGAGGGGTGGGTGTCAAGAGCGTAAAAGGATTTGGGGTAGAGATGGAGAACGAAAAGAGAACGTAGAAAAAGGGAGATCAGAAAGCACAACCATAGCGGAGAGAAGGGGAAGGCAGACAGGCAGGTTTCAGGGGCCGTTTTGTTCTTCAAAAGCTGTCAACACGTTTACAATGTGCTTTCCATCCCCCTCCTTATTTACTGGGCTGTGCACACAAAGGAGCAGGAAAGCAATCACACAGGAGCTGCCGAAGATTCACTTCGACATAGAACAGAGGTGCCCTAAGAGAAAGGAATCTGCTTAGTGATCCGTGTACAACAAACCATGATGGGAATGTTACGGGCCGACTGACTCTCTCTAGAGAGAGTGTTGTGAGAAAACCTGCAGAGATCATAGAATCATAGAGTGGTTTGGGTTGGAAGGGACCTTAAAGATCATCTGGTTCCAACCCCCTGCCCTGGGCAGGGACACCTCCCACCAGACCAGGTTGCTCCAAGCCCCATCCAGCCTGGCCTTGAACCCCTCCAGGGATGGGGCAGCCACAGCTTCTCTGGGCAACCTGGGCCAGGGGCTCACCACCCTCATAGTGGAAAATTTCTTGCTAATATCTAATCTAAATCTCCCCTCTTTCAGTTTGAAGCCACTACCCCCCATCCTGTTGTNGGTTCACATGGACCCACCTCTCAGGCCTGTCCAGGTCCCTCTGGATGGCATCCCTTCCCTCCAGTGTGTCGATGGCACCACACAGCTTGGTGTCATCGGCAAACTTGCTGAGGGTGCACTCAATCCCACCATCCATGTTGCCGACAAAGATGTTAAACAGCACCAGTCCCAAAACCAACCCCTGAGGAACGCCACTCGGCCATCAAGCCATCGACTGCAACTCTTTGAGTGTGGCCATCCAGCCAATTCCTTATCCACCAGGTGGTCCACCTGTCAAATCCACATCTCTCCAATTTAGAGACAAGGATGTCATGTGGGACAGCGTCAAATGCTTTGCACAAGGTCCAGGTAGATGACATCAGTTGCTCTTCCCTTATCCACCAACACTGTAACACCACTGTAGAAGGCCACCAAATTTGTCAGGCACAATTTGCCTTTAGTGAAGCCGCATTGGCTGTCACCAATCACCTCCTTATTTTCTGTGTGCCCTAGCAGAGTCTCCAGGAGGATCTGCTCCATGATCTCGCCAGGCACAGAGATGAGACCGATTGGGCTGTAGTTCCTCAGGTCTTCCTTTTTTCCCCTTAAAAAAAGGGGGTTGTGTTTCCCCTTTTCCAGTCAGTGGGAACTTCACCAGACTGCCACGACTTCTCAAATATGAAGAGATCACAATCGAGACTTAAAGGTAGCGCAGATAGTGCATGAGAGTGAGTAGAACTGCATACAAAAATACACATATACACAAGGAGCTTATCTCTGAGTTCTTTAAAGGAAGGGCCCAAACGATTTAGGCAGAGAATAACGTTTTCAAAAGTATCTGCTGCAATTTGCACCTAAACCCAGTGCCCGAGGCTCAGGAGCTCAGCCACGTTACAGTGACTTAATATCCCATCACCTCGCCTGTACTAGAACAGTCCATTCTGTGTCACGTTTCTGGCAGGTACCAAAGCTTACCTGATGCGTGTTCGCTCGTTGAGCTGCAGAATGGGATCACGTCTGAGCCTACAGATTTCTAAATGCCATCAAGGTTAAAATAGCATTTAGAGCCTGCATAAGGTACCTGCAGCTTTTTTTTTTTTTTTTTAAGACCAACTGTTTCAGTTTCTACATTTGTGCAAGACTCTAGCGAGCCTGAAAATGGAAATCAGATGCCAAAATAATTAAGGCATTTTAAAAAAAAAAATCTTACCCTCTGCTGTGCAGACTTTTTACTCCTACAAGACAGGAAGCTGAGAAGCAGAGAAATGATGCAGCATCACAAGATATGCACTTTACCGAACATTATTTGTTTACTTCAGCACCTCCCTTGCCAACTATAATTACCTGGGAGTTAATTGGGCAGGTCTAACCGCTAGATACAGATTTCAGGAATTCTGTGCCCAAAACCACGTCGCCGTACGCTAAGAAGGTCATAAAAGACCTTCTTAGTCAAAAGCAAAGTATGGTGCAACCAAAACATCATCAGACAGAAATCATCACTTTTATTCTAAAAAGCAGAGCCATAATGAGGGAAAGCCATCGGTACAACATAAATCACATTTCCTGGAAGGAAATACTTGGAGACTTCGTTCTTTCAAGATACTCATCCTCCAGAGCAAGCCGGTTACCGATGCCTGTTGTTCTTCACCCAGAGTGGATGTATCCTCCAACCAAAGCACGCATAAAGAGCTCCCTCACATGCTCTCTCAGGAGCCGCAGCGCTACAAATAAAAGAATCAAATCAGTCCAGTGTATGTTACTAATGACAAGTTATCGGAGGATCTAGGACCACAGCCAGACAGGAGCTTCACTGCGATTCTGTAGGGAAGATGAATCCTTCCCCAGGTCAGATCCCTTCTTCTTTCCTCCTCTGTGCAAAGATTTGCAATAAACCATTCTGTCACAGCAGCCGGGAGGCGATTGCCCTGCCCTAAAGGGCTTATAACTGAGCTTTAACTAAAAGACAAAGGGAGCCAAGTGAGGAGACACTGGGTAGAGGCACAAAAAAACCCCTTAAGCATTATATATAAAAGGCAAAGTGAATTTTATTTTGGTCCCAGTTAAATGCTATTTGAAGAGTTCAGGATAATATTGGCAGTTATTAGAGCTGCAGTACAAGCCTCAGAGGTTCAATTTTCTGAGTGGCTACAGCTGTGCCACCTTCTAAATCCTTGGGTCCTGATTTATTCATGGCATTAGGAATGCAAAATGCAAGCAGAGGGAAGTAGGCCAACAAGAGAATAGAAAGCAGGGACACAGAGGAACCAGTTTCTTCATTCCAGCTGAAAACAGGTTGAAATTATTAACTCTTTCAGAGCAAGCTCTCTCTGAAAGGGCAACCCAGCCTGATGCGTAAAAATGCACAAAGGAGTCTCTCCCCACCAAATAAAATCACGATTAACAGAAACACAAAGCAAACATGGCTTCAGAAAAAGAATTCAGATTAACTCTAGCCCGAGGCATTGGCGTTTTCAGATGCATCGTGCTCAGTCTGACATGTCTGACTGGGAAGGGGTTAACGGCTTTGGTCCTGTGAGCTGTGGACCAGATGTTGAGCTGGTGCAGCTCCACACAGATCCATCAGAAATCAGCGGAGCTGTGCCTGCTCACCCCAGACAGGACTCTGGCCCTCTGCTTTGAAATCCTGGCTGATACCCACTCAGAGATTTCTCTGAAGGGAAAGGCCCAACTTTCTGGTAGCAGCTGAACAGGCTACTAGAAAAGCTGCAGGATGTGGTTAAGTGGAAATGACTGCTGCCCTGACCTGCTTGTAATACTACAGAAATACTACAAAACCCTTAAAGTGAGGCACATAGAAGCCTCCTGAGAAGGGAGGGCAGGCAGAGACCGGAGCAAATCAGCAACTTTTACTCACGGGGAGACAGGACACAAACCAGCATTCCCCGAGATCAGCTGATATTAGAAATTTGGGCCTCAAAACAGCATCCTCTAGAAAAAAAAAAACCACACTTGAGAGCAGACCCAAGTGACATGAGAGCAAGGGCTTCCTTTCTAGGGAACCGTGTTGAATATAGTCCCCTCAGAGGGAAGTTGCGGCTCTGACCTAAACTTAAATACTCTAGGGTGCTGTTTGACAACATGAACATGAGCCTTGCATGAACTTTTCATCCTGCCTTATTCCTTTTATAGGGCATACATACAGACAGCACCTTAAAATGGGTAGAAATGGCCACTAGAGGTAAATCACTGATTTGTCACTTACTGGGAAAGGGACCGGTCTTGACTATCTCTGTTTGTCTTCTGCGCAGATACTGTGGTCAGCCGAGTCTTTGAGCATAGGTTTGTAATAGAAAATGGTCTACAAAATTTACCACGGTGATTAGACCGTAAAGAGCGAACAGGACAGGGAGAGGAAGGAAGAGATACAGCAGCACATTCCTCCCTAAAAGGGCCATTCTTCCGTTCAAGTGGAATGTTAGTAAAGTCAGATATTTAGAGAAAAAATTAAAAAGCGTCAGATGTGAAAGATGACAGGAACTACCAAGGCATACAAAGAGGTTAAAAGTCATCTCAGGTGCCCAGCAAAACTAGGCACATCATTAGGCACATGCATGGGAAGGATTTTAAACAGACATCTTGATCCACAAAGCTGATAATAAAGGAAAGTTCTCTGCCCACTTACTTTATTTCTGCATCTCTAAGTGTCTAGCTTGTGCGCTTGAATGACAAAATTGTACACAATTTGTTTAAAGACTTTTGTAAGACAGGGTATAATAAAAGACCTGTGATGCTGCAACAACAGTCTTCCATGACATGATTCTGTGTTTTCTCAATCAAACACCAACCTCAAAGGAACACTAGTCTCAGGGACCAATAATTATACAGTATTCAGAATATCCTAAAGGACTCCGCTCTAAGCCTCTTTAAATACATTTACATACATCACACACACGCTTAGGAACCTAGGCACCTTTCACAACTGAAACAAAGCCTCTGGCAGCACCTTCCAGCCTGACAGGAATGCTACGGAACTCTGCTCCTTCCACATGCACTTCGAACAGCACCCAGGTAACGTGAACACATCCTTAATGGCTCTGGAGTCACTCTCAGGACTGATCCCTCTACTGGATCAAAGTACAGATTCACAATGCAAAATTCAGTATACTCTGACCCATCTTTCCAGTGGTTACAACCTCACTTTACAGGAGTGAAATAAAGTTCACTCAAATTTTGGAGATCCGAGTCCAGCTTCTCCCAACTTCTACTCAGTGTTAAAAGTAACAGGAAAAAGACACATTTTGTAGCAGAGTTCCTTCAAAATGGCATCTTGGAAACATTTTACAGAATATAAATTATATATATATGTACACGTATAATATACAACACATACAGAGCTATAAAACAGAAAAAGGAAAGCTACATTTGCATTTGTCAATAGAAAATGGTGAGCTGGTGGCAACATTGCTCAAATGCTCAAATCACCAATAAACCATCAACCGAGCAGTTATAAGCAATGGTAGCAAAAAGTCTGTTTTGGAAGCTTCATTACGAAGTTCAGAAGGCCAGTTTGGTCAGCATGTTAAAAGCCACTATATACACAGCACAAGAGGGAACTGGGAAACTCGTAGTGCTCCAATCCAGTATACATGTATGGTATCCCTGCCAGGCCGATTAAATTGTTTCTCATTACCTACTGTCGAGGAAGGCAAAGTAGGTCAGGGATCAACACTACTTATAAATGAAGCAGCACTGCTCATTGCAGTTTTGAGATGGAAAACGTTTGTTTCTCAATCAAAGCAGATACTCCAGAGTAAAAATGAGGATGGTACATAACATAGGAGCTCAGCAGCTTCAGACCAGAGGAGTTCAGCAGGGACAAGAGAGGGTTCAGTGTTAGTGAACCAAGGCAGCCTAAGCATTCCCTTCATGTCTTTACTTCCCTAAAACAGATGTCAGCACAAAAATGCAGACAAGGGTAATCGCTCTGTTTCTCTCCTCTGACGAAAGAAGAATTAGTGACACAGTCCATTACATTCTGCTTTCCTGTCCCAGATAAGAAGGCTCCAGTGGGTTGCAGGGTCACACTTGCACATTCTCTGCTTTACTGTGAGAGGCCTGGGAAACGCGATTGATGCTGCTTTCAATAAAGACCTTCAGGCCCTTTAAACCTTGCGAATAGAGATATTCCAGATACCAGTCCCACTTCCTTCCCTATAAAAACAGAAAGAATAGTCAGATGTGCAGGACATAAGTTTGTCTCTTTTTTAGGCCAATCTGAAAAGGTTTGCAAATATCATCTTCTTCCACAGTTTGACAACATCCATCCTAGTTTGTAAATACCCACAGGTATACAGGTCATGTCCTGTTCCCAAATGCCCACACTTTCCACCTATGTATTACACATTCTTAGCTTGAACATGACAAATCATGATTTTTTCTTTTTTTAATACTGAAGAGGTTTATAAGTCCCAGTTCTAAGAACTCTACTGGATCAACAGTGAAGATATCAGGAACCAAACAAACATGGATATCAAAGCCTTCCTTCCACTGCTAATGGCGATTCTTACAGATCAGATTTGAAGTACACTGTGATACAGGAAAGGAAACAAAGCTGCCACTGTACTTGCTCAGTGGAGGATCCCTGTTCAAAGGTATAACAAAAGCTACACATCCATCACAGAAATTTAATATTAAGTTCATTGATAATAGAAATTCTGCTTCGGGTACACCAAAAATACAACTTTTTTCTGAAGCCTGCAGAGAACAATAAACAGCTTTATCCTAATACTGCAATGACTCATGGAGGAAATGTAAAAATCTCAGACCACTACCCACAGATGGCTAGATACTTAATTTCTCAGATGCCGATGCCCTCTTGTTTGGCCCTGTTGAGAGACTGAACCAGAGTCTACAGCTGGAATTTTCCCCTTCAAAAGTTTCTATAGAGCATTAGTGGAATTGATTAATATTATCGTCTCCTCCCCTTCTACATAGCTGCTGAAAATTGGCTGTTTTCACAAAACAAGAAATCTTACCTTAATTAAACTGAAGTTGAAGGTGGTATCATCTGGCCAAGCCTTAAGGACAGGGAATAAAAACAGTCTCAAGTCAGACAAAAAGTATGTCCAGAGTTGCTGGCCCTCTGCTTAGTCCCCTCCTAAATTAGGAATTTCAGGTGTGCAAAGAAGTTCAGAGATTTTTTTAATCATGCTTCAGAATGGGATTCCAGCGTCATAGTATGTCCACAAGCAGCAAGGTAACGTGCAAACCCTCTTGTCCTGTGCTGTGGCATTACTGGATAGCAGCAGAGAATATTTATAGGTATCTTTAACCATTGTCTCTCTACAGTGTAAAAGCTACCCATTAGATAGGTAATTCCCAACAATGAGAAAGAACAAGAGGAGAGAACCAACTGACATTTAGATTATTGCTTATGTTCTCTGAGTGTGCTGCAGAGCAGTGCCCTCTGGTGCTCGGCACTGAAGTGTTTAAGAAAAGATGACACTGCAGCTAAAATTTTTTTCCTGTCTTAAGACACATCTGTGATAGCTGCTAAGCAAAATCTCTGTTTTGGTTCTGCAGTAGGAAGAAGGCAAAAATTCTCCACAAGGTTCTGGGCTGGGTTTTTTTTATTGTTGTTTTGTTGGGTTTTGATTGGGCTTTTGTTTTGTTGTTGGGTTTTTTTTTTACTTACAAAAGCTACAAAGAAGAATCAGGAAGCCTCAGCATGGAAAGTATCTAGACAAAAGATATGAAAAACTAATCCTGATACAACAGGAGAAAGACCAGGAAAAAGAAGTTGTATATAACAAAAATAAAATAGCTTCCTCTGCAAAGACAAAACTTGGCTTTAATCAGCAACAAGAAACAAACTACCTAGATCCAGGACACTGAGTATATAAACAAAGGCAAATTTGTGAAGTGTTCCTAACCAGTATTCTTTGCTTCAACTTTAAGCTCAGGTTTCCCTTGCTTCATTCCAGGAGCCACACCTACGCACGCCTTCAGTTTGCGAGCGTTCCTCACAACAAAACGGCATCTTTGTGCACCCCTTGGGTAGCCTAGAAAACCTGATTTTTCAGAGCAGCACACACATCTCAGAACAATAACAACTCTGGCAAGCTGCTTCCTCTACTATTCAGCAGCTGTACTGAACACGTGGTGGCACACGGAATTCAAGACGACTAGTAACAGAACTCACATCAGACAATACAAGACAGCACCATATTATTTTACTTCTGTACTTGAGGTAGCTATTTGTATTTCTTTTTTAATAAGCTATTCTCAAAAGCTATTGCAAGAACCAGAAAGCACTGCTAAAAGTTCTACCGTGCGCACCTGTATACAATTTAACTAACCTCCTGAAGTTTAAATGTTTAGGTCACACTCCATATTTTGTGAGGCAGGATGCACTATTGGGCAGCTTTTACTTAATTAGTCATTTATTTCACTATTTAGCTATTTCAGTTTTATCCTCAAAATGATCAAAAGCACAAATTCACATCTAAAACTGTTACATTCACGCTTGCATACCATGCCAAGACTATTCAAATTGTGCCACAGATCTGACACAAACACAGAATGCCATACCAGTTTACTCTACAAGTCAGCCAGTCGACTGATATGCTTCTTTACAGAAACTGTCAAGACAGAACACTTGGTGCTGTGCCAAAGGCCCAAATGTTGGTCTATACCCTTACCTGCTGCAGGAAGCGGACAGCATAGCCCATCATGGCTGGGTGGTTGACAATGTTAAAGCTGGTTTTGAATTCCTTCACTGTGGTTTTCTTCAGCAGTTCATCATCCATACGAAGACCCTGAGGATGAGTATCCTTCTGGAATGCACTGGATGTCCACAGACAACCCACCATAGCTATTATGAACTGGTTGTACTCTTGGTATGTCTGGCTACTGAACTTGAATTGCAGCATTTGCTGAAGGACAAGCAAACAAATATTGATATTTATTGAAATAGCATCCTCAAAGCAGTTGTGTGCTCCCTCCAATCCTTAAGAGAACTCCACCAGAACACCTCCCCTCCATTCAACCCAACTCCTCATTAAGGTCTATTCTAGCACATAGCAGATTTGGCCACGATACCTTTTTACTCTGCTCATTTTCTTTTGCGGCCACCAAGTTGGTTCGATACCTGAAAAAAACAAACAAAAGTGAAAGTTAGGTGCCTGTTAATTTTTACTACCTACCAGTGTTTAAAAAGGCTGGGGGAACATATTAAGAAAGCTTGTTTCCTCCATGAGAGAGATCAAACTTTACTGGTTAAAAAAAAAAAAGACATGAAAAAGAATTCAAAGGGACTTTATCACTTAGCCTAGACCCACCTTTTCCAGACAGAGTAGGGAGACACCCAATAATATTTGTATCTTAAATGATTAAGACATGACCGGATTGCCTTCATAAAGGCAATACTGCCTTAAAATCGGCAGAAGAGTGCAGCGTATTTTTAAGGGAGACTTTCATTCACTAAGCAGAGAAATGGAAGCCACTGGAAGTAATGTAACTTGACAGTTGTTCTATATAATAAGCACTAGCTCCTCTTATTTCCCAGAGACCATCCTGTCATGTTAATTACCCTGCAGACTCCTTAGAGAAAAAGCCACATGGAGAGCCTTGCACCAGCTGTCAGCAATTGGCTACTCTTTCTTCTCAGATGCAACCACTGGAACTAACACGGCCAACAACAGCAGCCCTGTTGGTGGATCCTGCAGAGAGCTAAACAGTGCTGTCTTTGGACTCAAAGGCAGCATGAGGCAGTCCCAAATTCCCACAGAGTTTGGAGGTGGCAGAAGTGCTTCCTACTCAGCACGTTACAGAATTTGTAAGGAAAAGCTCAAGTCTAGCAGTCAAAGCACAGGAGTGAGAAGTTGTACAGTTAACTACTAGTGATTCCAGCTGACTTAAGTTCTCTCAAAACAATATAGGAACTCCTTCCTTCACATATCAAAGATGTGGAAATAATACTAGGAGAGAGGTCAAAATCTTGCTATTTTGGATAACAGACTGAAAAAAAGAGAACAGAAGTGACAGCTATAAAATCTTGTATCATGAAAGCTGTGCGCAACTGGAACATTCACCTTTGCCTTGCATGGTAAGAAAAAGCAGACTTCAGATGTTACACCAAAGTAATTTCATTTCCAAAAGATTGAAAGAGAAGGCAAGGATTCCCTACACTTGTAGTACCTGTACATGATGTAGCAGAGCTGATTCAAGTTCACAGAATCCATGCTGAGAAGTGCTGGGTAGAAAACTCCAGGAGGAGGCATTATCAACAAAGGCAGATTGTACCTCAGATATATGTCACACACCTGCAGGAATGAAGCAAATGCAGACAGATTATTACTGCCATTAATACACCCCGAGGCATCTAAGAGCAAAAGAGAGTGTGACGCTGCATTCCAGTCAGCTCCATCAACTTCACCTAGGAGGGAAGGCCAGGGTGAAGCAATTCCATTTGTTTCCTTCTCAGTATGAGACATATTCATCAGTTCATATCTATTTCGACATGGTTACTTGGTGAGTCAAATCTACCCAGATCCCTGTAAAAAAGCAGCAGCCATTTTTTCTCTGATCTTTTAGGTAATTCCGACATATGTAGCTGGGATTGCATTAGACCCGAGCTTGCTCCTAGCCTGGTTCGCTGATACCAGCAAGCCAAACAGACCATACATCTCTTCCAATTGGAAAATTAAATCTTTCTGTTTAACCTTGCTGGAATTGCATGAACACACAATAAGGCGTTGCTCTAAGAAAAGATGACATGGTCATAAAACATGGGTTTATTATCAGACTCATGTTTAGAATTTAAGGTTGAGTTTCAAGTAAAAAAAAGACATTTTAAAATTTCTGCAGATTTAACAAGATCTTCAGTTATAATGACAGTCTTAAAGTATGGATAAATAATTGAAAGCAATATTGCTGTAACTTGAAACGTTACTGTCCTCTATAGCTTAGCCACAGTAACTATTCCCAAAGGTATGCCCCTTCAGGAAGGTAGATATCATTCTCAGAAGAGCAGTGGTCTAAGAATATGTGTACCCAGTTACTACAGCTCAGACCATAAACAACTAAGCTGTGACAGCGCACCATCCCAAATATGGATACTTTTTACATTGTAAAGTCAGGCACGACAATTGTTTTAGGACTCTTTCCCCTCATTTCATAACAGACTTTTCACTAAAGATTGTTTGCGAGACCTGTCACCTTCCCTTTTGCTATACCATGTAAGGTAGAGGCAGATATTTGTATGCAACTGAATTACTGGTATTTTCAGAAATCCAAACTCTTAATATCTCTGCTACATTATTTTAGAAGTCTCTGGAGTTCTGAATACATAAGCAAAACATCAAGAAAAACATTCAAATCCTAGTTGTCTGCTAGAGCACCAATAATCAGATATCCAAGGGTGCACGATTCTTTGTATATTCCCGTAAAATGAGCATTTACTTATTTTAAACACACTGCTTTATGCAAAGGTTGTTGCCCATTAGCTTTGTACATTTTTAACAGACATTTTAGTTACAAGTAGTTCCCAGAACTATCATTGTTTTTTCAACTCTTAACAAATTTATCCGAATTGTAGGAGGAACAGCACAGCTGGAGTTCACACAGCAGTGAGCATATCTACAGAGAAGATGGGAGGAAGTTAGAGAATAGGCTTAAGCCTATTTGATGCTGCTTAGTTTGTCTACAGGACAAACTGGTGAAAAAACTCAATTTTTTAAGGAAAACATCAGGATATGTTGTTTGAAATTGAACTGAATATTGTTGTTTTCTATAAATTAGCATTAAAAAAAAGCATCTTATGCCATATTGTTACTTCCCCTGCCACAGTTCACCTCCAATTTAAGAACAACCACTTTCTAGCAGCATATTTAGTTCTGCCTATGGATGCAATAGCAGCAGCTATCACCTGTAGGTCTACCAAGTATTTGGAACATTCTTGCATTTAACCACAAAGTTCTGTAAACTATAATGAGGAAGGTGTTTTCAAGCTCCAGCTTAAAAAATGCAAACGGCTTTAGAGTACTGGGATTTTGAAAGCCAAAATGAAATACATACGGTCTCATAGAAATCCAGGATGAAGTACAGCAAAAAGGTATGATTGTTTTCCAAATGCAATGCAACAGTAGAGATCCATCCAACAAAGTGGATCAGTTCAGCCACCATGTTCACTAGTCCTGAAAGGGTGGTATTCCTGCAGCAATGACATGACACAACATTAGTACGTGTACCTCTCTGCAAATGGTAAAAAGGAAAAGTGGTAAAAAAGCAACTGAAGTGTATCCTTCTGCCCGACCAAGCATTCAGCACCATACATTTGTTCTTCAATATACCCCGTAACATACTGCTACCAAGATTACAAACATGACCCAGTTGTCAGTGTTTTGACTTCTGGACATTTCAATTTTCAGTGTCAATAGAAATATTTTTAAAGAACAGGATTGACAAGATAGCTTACAATATAGGAGAAACATTACATCATTAACCTTCTCGTTGGTCTTTATGGTAGGTAATAGGGCTAGAATATGTATCTAAATGCACTAGTGAAAAACGGACAGAACACTGTATTGCATTTGTTTCAGACAAACTTACAAAGAATGGACTTGAGAGTCAGACTCGGAATCCAAATGAATCATGTGCCGATTTAACCAGTTCTGCAACAGCTCTTTCAGGCTCTCAATAACACTGCACTGCAACAGGCAAAGAGAACACAGATTGATGACAATTTACATAAGTGAATAATACTAAATAAAAAAAGTCATAAGAATTGACATATACAAGGCAAGATATCAAGAGCTTCTCAGGACCATAAAGAGCAGTGAGACAATTGCATGTCCCATTGAACTGAATGTAAGCGTTACATAGCATTTGAAACCCGCGTTCACAAGGAAAAGCCGAGTTAAAACTGCAATAAAACAAACCAACTATTTTCTTGTGTACTATCAGTTCATTCTATTTCCAGTGCCCCAGATTAATTCCAGTCAAAAAAAAGAAACTATCTTAAAAGCACTCAAATTCCCAAAGAAGTTACGTACTTTACTCTCACTTGGGCGCAGACTTCCCCAAAAGAAGTCTCCTATACAATCCCTCAGGCTGCTACACCTGACACAAGGGCAGACAGCAATATCAACTGGAAGTAAACAGCCACTGTACTCACTTAAATTACCTTAAAGTAAAGGGACGATGTGAAGAAGAGCTGTACCAGGGGATCATAGAAATGCGACTTCATTTCTAAAACAAATGAGAAAGCAGCATGATATCTGTGCACACTTTCTATCCCCCAAGATGAGACACTGTCCAGTCTCACCCAAAGGATCTGCAACACATACCAGAGAAGCTGCTGAGGGGGATCCAACTCACAAGTCTGAGGACTTGCGATCGGCAGCAGACGCCATTCCAGAGAGGAAGGCTCTTATACAGGAACTCTTCACAGGAAGAGAATCCCTCCTACAAAGCAGAAGATGAACATTCAAAAACTCATCTCATATGCCTGCAGCACGCTCACTTCACCTTGGAGAAAGAAAGAGGCTTACACCTCCCTCTTGCCATACAATTCACCAGGACATTCAAATTATTCTCAAGATCATTTTCAAATTATCTTCCCTGCAGAAAGCAAGGCCATCTCCAGAATACTGACTCGCTAGAGGAATATGTATTTTTATTACTTGAGATACCATCACTTCTCAGAGATACTACAGGAAGCAGATAAGTCCCAAAAGTACTTTAAGGGAAGACTTTGTGAAACCCTTGGCTTCCACAAACCAGACACCTACCTGCAAGAAACACTCTGTCTTGTAGACAGTTTCCAGGAAGTCCTTGAATTCTTCTTCATATTGGTTATTATCAGCCACACACCAGGTGCATTCTAAACAGGAAAGAATATTGTATTTGAATATGAGCACAGCAAGAATAAGCACAAATCAGAAACAAAGTTCACTTCTCCAGTAGTTGTTTCAACGCCATGCAATTAATCACTATAAATCCGAATAGCAAAGTACCATTATTTAAAGGTGAAAAGCCTCAGACACCATTTATGTCCCTACCACGCAAGGATATACTGAGTTCCTACCTTCCTGAAGAGTCTGGCCCATCCAATAGTAGAGCCTCAGGTAAACAGATTCATCTTTGATGCAATTCATATAGTGAAGCAATAAAGGGTTTGTTAGCACTGAACCCATCTGGGAAGGAAACTGCAAGAGAAATCAAGAAGAGTTATTCAGTATTTACAACAGCAAATTGCCAGAGAACCTCATTCTGTCACAATTGTCTAATCTGTTTACCAGCAACAATGCCATCTCCAGGACTCATTCACCACCTTCAGGTAGGACTAGACGCTCTGTCAGAACCAGGTAGCTCACACACTATTCACATATAAACAGAGCATAGAGGAATATCCTTTGATCTCAAAACATTCAGTGAACTTACTGAGACCTTCCCAAAAACTCACCTCTAGATGGTGGATATTTTGTAGGAGCTGAGAAAAGGTCTGAAGTTGCTCCACTGGAAAAGACTCATCCCTACTGTACAACTTAACACAGTTCTTTTCTCTGTCCTCTTCTAAATTATTTCTGTTTGTACTGCTTGCGGGTATCATCAACTGGGTATTCCATTTCTGTAGGAAATAAACAGAAATGAATAGCAATGACTCGGTTTCCAATGCAATAAAGTGCACTTACGGCCAGTGTTCCCATAAAGACTCTGTTTTGCAAAAAACGTATCCAGTCCTTCATTATAATGGGGATGCTGCATTTCTACATAGCTACTCCACCTTTCACAGTGCTGAAATAAAGCCTGACTCCCGTTATTTGCCAATGTTCATACTGAAAACAGCTGCTTGGGACCTTCTAGGGTCTACCTCAGGCCCATAACATACCCTTTTTCGTGACTGAGGTTGACCTGTGCCTAAAAGCAGTGTCTGGAACACTGGAGAGTTTGCCTGGTTTCTTCGCCTTACTGTGTTGATTGCCGCTTTCCATGGGCCCTCTGAATTCTTGAAGTAAGTCTGAAAATAGAAATTAGATGTCTTTGCAAGAAGCCAAACTAAGACAAAGCGATAGAAAGATCAGTTTCTTTTCTGATAAATGTTACCACAGCAGTGTATATACACCCAACCTGCTTGACAGACCAAGAGGTTAGGTGTTCACAGCACAAAACTCTCTTCATTCCTCAGTTTCATTACCTTTTGCTTCTGAATAATTATGCTTCTGAAATGATGTCCCCTTGTCCAGAAGGGGTCTCTAACACTTCTGATTTATAATCCTCATTCAGATCAATCATCAATTCAGAGAGTAAGTATACATTAACATAAAACATGACCAAGGTATGCTTCTGCAAAGTACTAGGAGGAAAGCCTCCCGAATTCAGCATCAGTGATATCCAACAAACAGAACAATTCAATGAGTAATCAAATTTGCAAATCAATGTAGATACTACAGCTAAAAAGAAAACTGGAAAAATGAACCCAACACCTTTTCTGCACAAAACTTATTTTTTGTCACTTCAATTGCAATCAGTCTTTAAATCCTAATCAAGTGCTAAACCCTCACAAAAGTATTCCGATTGATCTGGGTAACCAAGCTTTTATTGTACAAGTTAACACAATGTGTTCATAAAAAACAGTTGAAGCTGTATTTGGGTTTTAGTTGCTAGTTATTTACTTCACTTCTGTGCATGCCAAAAAATGTAAATTCTCCAACAGATGACTGTGCAGCACCATGCAAAGTATAAGTTTACAGAGCAATGTAAGTATACAAGCAGATTGAAATAAAACAAATTTTATTTTACAGAAACACAACTTGCCTACATATAAATTAAACATCTCCTTTAAAAAAACCCAAACCCTAAGTCTATCGCATTGAAGTACCAAAGAAAATTTGTTGCAGAATTTACATCTCACCTGCTGCTACTTTGTTATATATTCAGTTTTGGCTACATATATTCTATTTGGTCAAAGGGCCACGCATACACATAGGCTTCTCTAAAAGAGGAGCCATTTTTTGCTGTTACCTTGAGGCTCTGGCAAATCAGCTTACCGCACTTTTCCCCACTTTTTCCCCCCTCTCTTTCCTATGACATAGGCTTTCCAAGTGGGAAGTTACTCACTGACTTCCATTGTTATTTGTACTTGAGAAAGTCAACAATTTGGACAATGCCATGTACAAATAAGATAGTTTGTTTCGTGAAGGACTTAACATCCTGTGAAACAAGTCAAATCCAGCAAGAACACCAAAAAGAGGATTAAAGTAATCCTCATAAGGGTAAAGGTAGATGACATTATAGCCCAAATCATCTCATTGTGCTGAAGAGGAAACAAAATGCAAGGTAAGGTATCCTCATCTAAACCTGATTTTACTCAGTGAAAAGAGGAAATAGAATTAATCTTCACCACTAAATCACGCTATAGCTTAAATGGAAAGCTCAGTACAAATACTGTCATGAGTACTGGTTCCAAAGAGATTAAATGTAATTCCTTACCTTCATTTTCCCTGGAAGGGTTATGGTCACCAATTCAGGACAGAAGAGTTTGTAAAGCGATAGCAGAGCCTGCAGATGAGACTGCATTCCCTGTCAAATAGCAGAACAAAAGGAAAAATGTGGGGTATGTTTTTAATATAGAAACAGAATACTGTATTCTAGAAGCAAGAAAACCCCCAGTGATTACTAAAAGGTTTATAAAGCTTCATGTCAGTAAGTAACCATGGATGAAAAACTGAAAATTAAAGGAAGAACAGAAACTGTGTCAACAAAATACCATAGAAAGGGGATTGAAGAAGGAATTTTCTGTAGTCATAACTAATAAAGAGGAATTTAACAATCAAAACTATGAAAAATACAAAAACATGTTATTATAGCTACAGTTTTTTCCTACAAAGAAGGGAGCAAGATCCTCTACAATCTTATTTCTCAGTCATTTCTGACACCACTTGAAAAAAAGATGAACAGAAAATTAAAGACAGTAATAGATAAATGAAGCTGCCCCTTGCTTCAGAGATTTTACCACTTTTAGCCATAAAACGTATAGCTTTGTGCACATGATTGCACATGCTCACAAAACACCAGTGAAAATTAGGGATGCACATGCAAGATAGACAAGCCCCAATGCTACAAAGACTACAACCTACAATTCCAAGACTAACCCTGTCCTGAGACACTAGCCACTCTTTTCCATCCTGTAAGGACATTAGTCTTACAAACTGCATTATTAACCACAGTTCAAACTCTACAAGATTTTAAGTAAACTCACCATTTTTACTTGGAGGTCAAGCAGTCTCCTAATCCGAAAAGGCTTGACTGGAAAAACAGTTAAGAACACAATGGATTTTAAAACTACTGTATCAGACATTTAAGCAAAAAACGCAATGCTGCTTTTATTATAGAAAGTTATGGCAAAGCAAGCAGAATCAGTCAGTCTTATTTCTAGGCTAAGAGATAGGTTTCCGTGGAAAAGCAACGGAAGATCAGTGAGGATTGTAAATGCACTCAAGTGACTCGCACCTGGGGTACTGGAAAACATATATATCACACTAATTGTTATTCAGTTTCAGGTGCTTGCAAGAAAAATACTTGCTCTTAGATAACATAAGTCTGTGATGGACTCAGGGACACCTTATCTAGCTGCTTGAGAATCCTGGCCTGTTGTTGAAGGACATCAAAGCACAGTGGGAAAACTATGCCCGTTTGAACCCTTTAAATACCAGAGAGAACAGGGAGTCCGCGCCCGCTCTTGCTAACAAGGACTCTCGCTAACAAGAACTCTCTCTCACGCTGCGGTGCCTGCGGTCCCTGCTTGTGTGCCTCTGCCCAGGTGTTGCTTCAGAGATTTCCCCGGTCTGCGAGGTATCGAGATTAAATTTGTTCTTTGCTTTCCATCCGTGGTTTGTGGTTGTTCCTGCCTCCTGCCTGCATCAGCTCACATGCTTTCTGAATCAGAAAGCATTACACAAATCAGGCTGAACTACCACTCATGCTTCCTTGCCTTAAAAGCAATATATTGGCTAGTCATTGTGTTAGTTCCATTGGAAGAAAAGGCAGTGCCATCAGAGAGAATAAGAAACAAAATGGTATTCCATCTCATACAATTGGATTGACTCACCACTTTCTTTCCTGGTCAGCAGGTAGAGCAGGTGGCAGACATAGGGACACTGCAAAGAAAAAGGCAGCAATGAATTATCCTGCTGGTGCAGACTGATAATCAGGATACACTGGAAGCAACATATACAGGCTTCACAAGCTAATATTGTTTCATTCAGTTGGCTGCCTCAAGTCATCACTGCATCCCTGTTGCGGCAGAACATATCTTATTTCCCTTAGGAAGTAGCATGTTCTTTACATGTCACATACGTCAATTTTATTCAGAAACATTATGTGCACTATGAGCAGTCCCTATAGTAATCAAGCTATCTAGTGAGCTTGGATCTTGTTTTTCAGAACACGGTCTAGATATTTCAGCAGCCAGCAGTGAAAACACAATTACATTTTCAAAAAGAAAGGCACCTTTGAATCAAAACAATTTATTAGTGCTTCTAACTACCATTGAGGCTGTAAGGCTCTTAAATTAGTTCCACACCAACTCTGATGCACTTTCCAATTGGCCCGTCATGCCTGAAGACGCTCTTTTAAACAATGAGAACTTAAATCCAGTTTTATGAAAAGATTATAACTAATGTTAACCTAAAATTGTTTAAAACTTTGCAAGAAATATAACTCAGAACCTTGGGAACTTTAAAAGTCTTAGCCACAAAATAACCTAAGCCAAAAGAATATAATGTATCTGTCTAACATGACTGCCAAGATGACCTTAATATGAACTGAATTCAAACACTTCAATATTGCATCACCTGGATTTTACAGTTGCCATACAGCAGAAATCTCCTGATTGCTTGTTCTTATTTTAGCTACATTTCAAATTAATTAGTTAGAACAGCATTTAGAGTTTGTCACCTTCAAATAAACATTGCTCTAAAAGGTTTTTTTCTTTTTGCCCCAGGTATGCAAGTCAGTTTCTCCCCAGGAGTGGGAGACTTCACCTGCTGATGTCTGACATCAAAGGCAATCCCAGTGTCATAGTTACGCTTTAGAATATACTGTCACTCTGCTTGTGATGCAGAATAGCAACACCTGGTAACACAGTCAAATAACCAGGCCACAGTATTGAAACTAAAATAACTCTACAGTACTTCACAGTTTCTGAATCTAAATTACCCCCCAATCTTAGAATGCAAAATAAAAAAAGAAAATGAATTCCAGCCATCAGAAAATGGTCTCTGACCAACAGCTACTCCAGACTAATTCTGGCACTAATATGCATACTACTACTGAACATTTATGTTTATTTTGCAAATTCCATATATTCTTCGGCTCTCCTTACCATCTTCTCATCTTGCAAGAAGGAAAAGAAGAAGCCATAGAGGGCATGAAGTTCTTCCTTGTGATCAATGAAGTCAAACATTGTGATCAGCCATCTTAAAAAAAGCAGCTGTAGGTAGGAAAAAAGCCACATTAAGTGATGGGCAAAAGCAAGACAGACCAGTTACTAGCCAATTTAAGAGAGACAATCCTTAAGGATACATGCCACTCTCAAAGACAATTAGATGGCTACAGATGAACAGTACAGGGATAATTAATCTGTGGAAGAAAGCCTGCCAAGAGCACCAACTGCCATATCAGAGTGGAAAAAGCAGCTCAGTTCTGAATATGTGCCCCTCACCGCAAGAAAAACATTGAGGTGCTGGAGCATGTCCACAAAGCAACGAAGCTGGTGAGGGGTCTGGAGCACAAGTCTTATGAGGAGTGGCTGAGAGAACTGAGGTTGTTTTGTCTGGAGAAAAAGAGGCTGAGGGGAGACCTTATTGCTCTCTACAACTGCCTGAAAGGAGGGTGTAGTGAGGGGGGTATTGGTCTCTTCTCCCAGGTAAGAGGTGACAGGATGAGAGGAAACGGCCTCAAATTGTGCCAGGGGATGTTTAGATTGGCTATTAGGAAAAATTTCTTCACAGAAAGGGTTGTCAAGCATTGGAACAGCCTGCCCAGGGAAGTGGTTGAGGCGCCATCCCTGGAGGTATTTAAAAGACATGTAGATGGGTGCTTTGGGACATGGCTCAGGGGTGGACTTGGCACTGCTAGGTTAACGGTTGGACTCTATCTTAAGGGTCTTTTCCACCTAAATGATTTTATGATGTAAACCTTTGAGCAGACCATGTGAAGGCGAAAAGATTGTTTTACTAACTTTAAGTCACGTTGCCATGGCCAAGGCACAGAGAACCTAAGGGATACCTTGCTGAAGATGGTGAATAATGGCTCACATAGCTGAAGTATTTCACAGCGATGTTGGTGGAGAAACCATTCCTAAGGGATTCAGAAACACAAGACAAGCAGGAACCGTGCAAATTTCCACTCACACTTCAAAAGTGTTCCTTGGTTCCCACTGCCATTCCAGGAATGGGTGTCTCTGCCAATCTTTCTAAGTGACAGCATCTTATGCAAGAACCTGGTACATTAAAACCTCAGGATTTTTGCTTCCTGAAAATAATCTCTCCTCATCATTCCCTGTGCAGAAGCAATAAATACTGTAACCATTTCCTAAGTTACCTGGATGTTGCCTGAACATTTGCTGACACAGAGCCAAGATACAGCTGAAACCACAGAAGTTTCTGGTATTACTGAGGCTGGAACGAGGCTCTTCAATAAACGAGTATTCACTGTATCAGCTGGAAAACAAACATTTTAAAATAAGATGTTGCTCATATACCAGGTTATTTGATATGGTTTTGCAGCTTAGGTCAAAATTCCCTCTGGACAAGATTATTCAGAGCTTCATTGCTTAAAGTGACAGTGTATGAGAATCCAGGAGGGACTTAACTATACCTCAAAAAATTATGAGAAATATTTCTTTCCGGTTTTAAGAGTCTTTCAGTACTGAAATAGCCTTTAGACTCTTGCCAAGACAATCAAAAGTAACACAAATTTCTGGTAACGTTAAGCAATCAATTGCTTCAGCAAAGAAGTATATGACTGTCAGCCAAACATCTGCAGATCAGTGTTCGTGAGATAGGCCAGTAATTTTAAATCAAGAACAGCACTAAACTACTTCCATAATGGGGAAAGAATCTTGTGTGCTCCTCTTGGGTTGGAGGGACAGGAAACTTTAGGGGTTTTTTTAATTGAATATTTCATTATTTCGAAGTATAAATGGTAGCCACCATTTCTAAGAAAGCAGCACAAGGGCTGCACTGACACTGCCGAATTCTTTATTAGGATGACATTTTAATTTTAGCAAGTTTCACTAATACAACTATGTCTGTCTGTTCAATTATTTTAGTCTTGGGCAAAAGAAACCTACACAAACAGTTACAACAGGGAAGAGACACATGGTTGCTAAGGACACACTTCAAGTCTTTCAGAGACCTGCAATTACAAACAAAGGAAACAAGCTTTTAAAAAAATACTTGTAACAAGCCATAATATTTTTCTGGGTATCACTCCTCTGTAGCAAGAAGGGAGGTTATTTTTAGCATGAACTCAGGAATTACACCACAGCGTGCCAGAAAAATTAATTTTACACTAAAGTACCTAACAATACAGTCACCATAAACACATTATCTCAAGCAGGTTTGATTAGAGGGGAAAGAGAGATTCACAGAAGACACACTAGCAGTATATAAACATTTTACCGAGTTTGCCACTGAGTGCCACTTTTAGCAATACATCAAATCCTTCAGGGGGTAACCCTCTTTGCAGGGCAATGCTTTCCACAGTAGTCAAGTGTTTCTGCAGAACATTGTTCTTTTTCAGTGAAACACGGGCTTGAACTAGGGGGAAAAACAAACAGACAAGGATGGAACAACTTCTGAACTGAAAATGAACTATTTTAAACTTCTCTGAACAGTCCCTACATATATTCCTTTTTGTTGGGTTCTTTACATAGTAACAGAAAGGGGAAAACCTTTTAGGACATTAAAGAAATATTACAAAGCTTGGGCATTAAAGAGAGAGAAGAGCAGGTAAAATTAGATAAATTTTTATTATTAAGAATTTAATTATTGTATTTCCAATCCTAGGCAGCTAACCTTAAAACTTCTCTTACCTTGCTCAAAGTAACTCAAAGCTTCCTCAAGGGAGTCTTGCTCACTGTCATGTTCCTGATCATTAGGAGACTGATGACTCTGGACACTTTTTTCAGGGTCAGTTCTCCTTCCTTTTCGCCACGCAGAGAGATCAGTTTGATTTTTATAATGAACTTGCGGTGGCTTCTTCAGGGTCTCAAAACTCTGTCTTCGCCACATCTTTTCAGACTCCCAGCTGAGACTGGAGAATTTTACTTATACGTCATGTGGGTTCCAATCCTTTATTATGAAGACGCAAGAAAACAGATCAACCTCCAACAGTTCAAGAGCATCAGAGAGCGAGTTCCCTGCAAGGAAAGAAAAATGTATTTTCCAGACAAACAGATTTTAGAGAGATCCTGCATAACATAACAGAGTAACTTCAGAGGAAATCATTTAAAGCCAATTGCCCTCCAAAAGATCAGAAAAACATACCCAGAAGATGCACAGACAACAGTGTATCAAAACTCCATTCTTTCTTTCATTAAAAAACAAAAGAAAAAAACCACAAGCAAAAATTAACACAAACTCCTTTCAATTATATAGTATTTTGATCCTAAATTAACTTAACCAGAAAGTTCGCAGAAGATAAACAACAATTTTTTTCTGAGTTTGTTTTGCGCATTATCAGTTTCATTACTTGTATTGCGTACAACAACGTAATCAGTCAACAGGTCATGATTTCCTACAAGGTAATGCACAGATCTTAGAGGATCATAACAACACTTATTTTCCAATTTTACAGAAATTGGATTCTTCTGCAGCATTTCTACCTAGCAGCTACGATTGAAAAATGTATGAAGTTTTGGTAAACTTCCAAGCAAAGGACAAGAGCTAGCAACACTGCAAAACTGCCTAGCTCTGGGTGAAATACAACTGTGAAAAGTGGCATTTTCTCCTCAATATGCTGGAGAGATCAACCTTCTACCCAAAAAATGTGCAATTTCCTGGATTTGGTAGAGTATGTGTTCATGCCCCTGGATTGCTGGAGGCTATCTTTTGTTTCCCAGCTTTCCTGACAAAATAAAACAGAATGACTTTTAATTCGTGCTCCCCATTCAGTGCTCGCTTCTTTACGATGTTAGAATCATCCCTATTTTCCTGTAGGTTTGTTTGTCACTAACTTCCCTGTGCAGCATACCAAAAACAAATCTCTGGCTAGCTATGTCAAGACCTCCTCTGAACCACACGCTGATAGAAACACACAGGGCATTCATATTTACAAATCAAATCTACTGACTTGAGGTGAAATGTACCCCCAAGACCATTAAAGGGCAACACCAAGAATGTAAAAATTCCCACAAAGACGCTTTGCATGATGGTGACTAACAATAACTGAGATGCTTCAAAACAGTGAAAATTCCTGATAGCAACTATATTGTGGTTAGCTTGACATGAGTTGGACTGATATGTAAGAGTTGCAGAAAACCCCAAAAGCGCTGGAATCTTCCTGGTTGCACCTTGAATCAGCTGAGCACACTGTTCAGGAAGCAGACCCAGCTGACAGCCCTCGGTCACCACTCGAGTACAACAACAGCAGCAGCTTTCTCACAGATTCCTCAGCACCTGTTCTACCTAGTTTGGGGCTTTTTTTTCCTTTTGTCTTGCAGGAGTTCTACCAGAAAGGTTTGGTGAGGAAGAGAGCAGAACTAACTGACAGGCTGAAACACCGGTTCTTACTAACAGCGAGCCCACCATCGCACAGCTCTTCAGTACCAGACACTTCCACACGGATACTTGGTACGGACACCCCTTCCCTCCTCCCCAGCCGACGCACGCACACCCTCCTCCCTCCAGCTCCCACAGAGCTCCGACCGCCCGACAAGGGGAGCGGCCTCGAGGGAGGGAAGGAGCCGAGGCCTTTCCGGCCAGGCCCCACCGCCAGGCCCAGGCCCGACACCGGGCCCAGCCTCACCGGCTCCGAGGCGCCCAGAGCAGCGTCAGTACTCCCCCGTCGCCCAGGCCCGCTGCCACGGCTGCAGCCGCCGCCGCAGTTACCTCCCGCCGGCTTCAACGTCCCGCAGTTCAAACCGCCGCGCCGCCACCCGCGCATGCGGACTGCCCGCCGCACAGCGTCCCCCGCCGCACAGCCCCCTCCAGTCGCGCATGCGTACTGCTGCCGCGCGGCGTCCCCCCGCCCCACCGCTTCCTCCATCTGCGCATGCGCAATTCCCACCGCCCAGTGCCGCACCCCCTCCTCCTGCACATGCGCACTTCCCGCTGCCCTGTGCCCCTCTACTGCCCCCTCTATTGCGCATGCGCACCACCCGCCGCGCTCGTGCCCAGCCGCCACCGCCTCCTCCATCCGCGCATGCGCACTGTCCGCAGCGGCAGCGCCCCTTCACCAACTCCTCCTCCCGCGCATGCGCAGTGCGCTGCGGCTGGGAACGGCGGCGCTTCCGCCCCGTCCCGGGCGGTGCTGAGCGTACGCAATCTGTCCGCGGCCTGCGGGCGGGAGGGGCCCCTGGGAACGGCTCCAGAGGCGGAAACCGGGCAGGGCCGGGGGTTAGCGGTGGCCAGTTTCATCCGTCTTCTGACAGGCAGGCAGTGCCAGGCACGTCCTGCGGGGCGGTGTTGGCGGGCCCTCGCTCGGGTAGGCCGCTGCTGGGCACCCCTCCTGTGAGAAACCTCATGAAGTAAAAACAGGCCAAGTGCAAGGTCCTGCACCTGAGTCAGGGCAATCCCAAGCACACGTACAGGCTGGGCGGAGAGTGGATGGAGAGCAGTCCTGAGGACAGGGAATCGGGTGTTGGTGGATGAGAAGCTCAACATGAACAGACAATGTGTGCTTGCAGCCCAGAAAGCCAACTGCATCCTGGGCTGCATCCCCAGCAGTGTGGCCAGCAGGGCGAGGGAGGGGATTCTGTTCCTCTGCTCTGGGGAGACCCCACCTGCAGTGTTGTGTTCAGCTCTGGAGCCCCCAACGTAAGAAGGACATGGACCTGTTGGAGTGAGTCCAGAGGAGGCCACGAAGATGCTCAGAGGGCTGGAGCCCATCTGCTGTGAGGACAGGCTGAGAGAGTTGGGGTTGTTCGGCCTGGAGAAGAGAAAGCTCCAGGGAGACCTTAGAGCCCCTTCCAGTCCCTAAAGGGGGCTCCAGGAAAGCTGGGGAGGGACTCTGGATCAGGGAGTGTAGTGCTAGGACAAGGGCTAATGGTTTTAAACTGAAAGAGGGAAGATTTAGATTAGATATTAGCAAGAAATTTTCCACTATGAGGGTGGTGAGCCCCTGGCCCAGGTTGCCCAGAGAAGCTGTGGCTGCCCCATCCTGGAGGTGTTCAAGGCCAGGCTGGACGGGGCTTGGAGCAACCTGGTCTAGTGGGAGGTGTCCCTGCCCAGGGCAGGGGGTTGGAACCAGATGATCTTTAAGGTCCCTTCTGACCCAAACTATTCTATCATTCTATGATTCTATGAAACCCTCACTGCCCTGGCAAGCTGCAGCCTGGAGAACGCTAGCGGCAGAAAGTGCCTGCTACAGCAGCAAGTCAATGAGGGTGGCAGGAATGGAATTATGGGCTTGGAGAGAAAAAGAAGAAAGAAAAGCGCAGGGGAAGAAAAAAAAAAAGAGATAAATTAGCATCATGGTCTTACAAAAGGACTAAATCATTTCTTGTCACCTTATCGCCTCTAGAGAGCAAAGATGACTGGTAGTTTCCAAAAAATAGTTGGGGGGCAATGATGGAGGTCAACCCAATATAGATAAATACAGAATTCTTGTTACTGGACTCCAAGAAGAGTCTTGGCTTCTGCAGATCAGTAATTCGTACTGTTGCAAACATGAAAAGAGGGGGACATTTTTCAGAATTCATTTGCAGTCTTTTTGCAGGGATGTGCTTCCTATGCGGAATATTTTACATTTATTATTATGGCATCTATACAGGTTTCAGTGAAGAACATTACAAAAGACAAACACTTGCTTCAAAAAATTTACCAAGTTAGATGCACATGTGAGGGGCAGCTGGCCAAAAGGTTGCAGCAATTCAGTTGTGAGTACTTTGTGTAGGAGTACACATTATAGCGTGTTTTTGAGTTGGTGGTATTTTTATTTAATTTTGAATTAAAAAGTGATTTATAGCTCCCACTCAGGGCACGGTAGATGAAGCGTCTTTCTGAAAATAAAGCAAATCCTGTATACATTTGGGATGACCTTGAGATAGTCTGTAAAGACAAGAGATTGTCCAACTAAGGTGGCTTGTTGGTAGTTTCCTTTGTTCAGGGCACACATCTAATAAGAGATAATAAGTTACTTTTTGGGGTGCTAGGAGGAGGATTTTTCAGCATATATTTGTTTGGGACTACATCTGTTTCAGTAGCAAACAACACAAGAAGAAACTGGATATACTGCATATGAACATCCATCATCAATTTTTATAGAGGTAAGATACTGATATTTTACTGGCGTTTTAATATCTTTTTTCACTGCCATGTTGTACTGAAGCAGAAATGTATCGAGACTGCTTCATGAAAATTTTCAAACATCTCTCTTAAATACCTGGGGTTAATATATAGCCCAGTAGTGTTCCGATGGCTTCCATCCTGCATCACCTTGTCTATCTCTGAAATTCCCCTGACGTGATTCCGCCCATTTTAGGTGCAGCGTTTGAGCACAGGAAAAATATTTTCAGATGTGTCTCTTAAAAAATAAATTTGTTTCTTTCAAGACATTTTTCTCCAAATTTCAAAAAGTTTATTTTCATGAATAATTAAGAAAATAAGGAAAAACTGAAAACAGACAAACATCAAGAAAACCAGACAAACTCAGAGGTAACACATGCTTCTTATGACACTCTGTAAGATTTCAGATACAACACGCAGGGATTCAGGCTCTGGTGACAGGACTTCCCCCAGCTCACTGAAGCTGTGCGTGGGATGAACAGTGAGGTACGTGGACGCGTTCAGACCCTCATCTATCAGCAATAACCGACAATTCTATAAAGTTGCAGTAGTTGTGGAGAAAGGGACTTTTTTTCTTGCAAGGAAATGGGGAGCATGATGCTATTTGCCAACAGCAGACAGATGTTTTGGAGTTCTTTGGGCAGTTCTGCTCCCCATCCCCTCACCAGGGATCCTTACTCTCTGCCAAGAAGGGTAAAGAGATGCCATTTCCTCATGTGAAGCAGACAAAAAATTACTGTTATCAGGCCACTGTCCCAGTTTTAGAGCCTCTGCCAAGTGTGGAAATCGAGGAAGATGCAAATAGCGCATCCCATGTTTCCCTGGATAACCAGTCCAAAGAAAGGACTGGGCACAGAGGCAGCGAAGGCTGAGGGATCCCTTTTCTCAAATACAAGAAACGGCACTTTTATGCTCGGTAGGGTCCTTTCCCCCCTTGCCTATGGAAAAGGAAAGGTAGATCAGGGGATGGGGCTGCACAACGCAGCACCGGGACACTTTGGTTATGTTCTACCCACTGGCTGTTGCCGAGACTGCCACGTAGCAGAGCTGCATCCAGGGCAGGTTTCCACTGCTGTGGGGCTCGGGGCTGATGCTGGGGGGCTAACATCTCCCCACTGCAGCGGTGCCGAGTCAGCATGAGCCCCTGCTCCTGCTCCTGCCACTCCAGCCATGCTGCTAACTGCCTCCGAGCCGTCCCAGTGAAAGCGAGCTTGTATTTTTCTACATGACAGGGCAGCAGCAAAAAGCAAGACTACAGTGTAGACATACCATGTGTCTCTCAGACCCCAAGTGCAACTTTATTTAGACAGACAAAAAAATATAAATAGGTAAATTAAAAAAAAAAAAACAAACCACATATTTTCTGGGTGATTTTGGAGAGAGCTGCCTCGAGGGTCCGTATTTCTCACACACGCTCCACTAGGATACCTTCATTTTGCCTTTCTCAGGAGCTGCGTCGTGGATGAGTGGCTGGTCCTCCCCATTCACCGACAGGATCCTCTTTTCCGGCGGCTGCTCCTCAGGCTGGCGGGCAATCAACAGACGACAGGTAAGCAGGATCCCAAAGACGAGGGCATGGGCGTAACGCTTGAGTGGATCCCCCACTAGCTGGTGGAAGAAGAGCACGGCCAGCACGAGGAGGAGGAGGAGAAAGTTGGCCACGTCTTTGGGGCGACCAGGCACCAGTGTCATGACAATGCCACACGCCACTTCTAGGGCACCGATGCTCTTGCGGAGAAGGATGGAGCTGACTCCCATCTTCTTCAGCATGGGGAGGGCCCGCACGTAGCTTTTGTATGCTCGTTTCTGAAATCAAGCAGTAATAGCGTAGAACACCATAATGTGAGAAAGTAAAGCCAAAGGTGACGTCCGCTGAAATAGATTGATGTGCAGTATGACCTAAAGCTCCCTTCAATCATCACAGACCCCTCTGGCACCATATCCAATCTGTATCCTTAAAGCTTCTCCTGGAGGGATATTAACACTGTCAATCTGCAATTCCCCCTTCATAAGCTGTTGTCTCCTTGCCGGAAAACAGTTCTGCAACCTAGCACCCGTCTTTGGAGCTAGGACCAGGCCAGGTGTACCTTCTCCTGAAACCTGAAGTTATGCTTGCTAGAATTAGCAATGCAGAACCATGTTGTTAAAAAAGAAAGTACCTCTCTAAGTGTAGCTTGTCCTTTATAATTAAACTAACACACCTAGTCCCTGCAAGGCCAAGGCACAGCAAGTAAAAACAGAAGTCTCTCTCTACCTTAAAGCAACTTACACCATCCCAGTGTCTACGGGCAGTACAATCGTAGCATGGGACTGTCATCAAAGCTGAGATTCACCAGTCCCATCCTGTGCTTACATACCTTTTCGATCCTTTCTGTCCTTAGGTGAAAGGAAGCTGACATTTGGCATCCTTTGCTCCCTGTTTGTGCTGGATTTAGAAGCTGTATACGTTGCAAGACTCAGCTGCCTTATTGTTTCAGGGAAGAAACAACCTCTCTCCTTACACACAGTCAAGTTCTCGCATTTGAACATTAGGTGCTCGTGGGTATATTGGCTTTGTTTTTTTCTTTTTTCAATCAAGTATTTCCTCTTTTTTTAATATATTATAATAAAGCTCCTAGTTATGGGAGACACTGAAGTTATTTCCACTTACACTTGAATATACTACCCCTGCAGATGGTTTTGCCATTGTGTTCTCTGCTTTCTGATCAAGGAGAGGGAAATGGAAGCCAAATCTCAGGTATGGAGTTGTTCAGCTCTCACAGGCGCCGATCAGATTGTAGATTTACTTCCATGTGATTTTGGAAACCTGCACTACAGGCACACAGAACTTCCCCACTTCTCTGTAAATTTTGCTTCTAAAAGGAGCTGAGACTTCACATGTGGAAAATATACAGCATTGTCATTTTTGCTACTAAATAACTGACGATCTCATGACACATTTACTCTAAGGGTATGCGTTCTAAGGATGCATTATAAACCTTCAGTGAATAAAACCTCTCCTCAGAACAGAGTATTTTTAAACAGTTGTGAAAAACACAGCTTTATAAGTGTACTATCAGCATGTCCTAGAGTACTCTGGTATTTTAGGTATTTTAATAGACAAACGAGTGCACCTGTTCTTTGCTGAATGAAAAACTGCAAGTTTGGTGGTGTAGGTATATAACAAAGGTTCTCTGTTTGCTCGGAGCTTATTGATTGGCAAGATCAGGTTTTCATTAACTGTCTCCATTATGTGACAGACGACCCTGATACGCAGCACAGCAAAAGCAGGAAAGCCTAATGAGCCGGGAACATGTTACAATATGGGCTATTAAGAATGACGGTGCTGTGTAATATCCAAGCGCCTCTGCTTTCTTTTTATAAAAACGGAGATCATTCCTACCTGTAGGCCTGACTTTTGGTACAGCAGAAAGGGACAGGGAAGCGAAATATTTTACCGAGCAAGGATTTTTGCAACGCTTCTAAAGTCTCAGTGCTTTTTTTCTGTCCCTCATGTAGCAGAAGCTTAAGAGCTTCGTTTTCTAGCCACTGTATCTCAGTCTTTTGCTCCTGAGTTACTTCTTGCTGATTTTTTTCTGCGAGATCCCTGCGCTGGGCGCTGCAATTCAGATGTTACTTGAGAGCTAAGGAAAAAGCAGCTGGGCAGGTGGAGCAAAGGCAGAGAATAGAATGTGCTGGAAACTTCCAGCACTATTTTTTTTTTTTATTTATTTTTTTTTTAAGGGGCACAAAAATTATACCAACGCTTTTCAGCCACTGCAATAAATGTAATGGGGAGGAGGGGAAGGCAGCAGGAGAATAAACAAACACAGACAAGGAAGCAAAAGGTGGCAGCCAGTCCCTCGCCTGCCTGCAGCTCGCAGGCAGCAAAGCTCCGCAGCAGGGTTGGCCCTGGGCAGAGAGGAGCACAAATGGCTCACCGGCCGAGAAATGCCCACGGTGACTTCTCCTTCCTCTTCTCACCCCTTTCCCGTTAGGCAAGAGGAGGAGAGGCCCATTTCCCAGGCGAAAGAGAATAATAAGGTGGCTATTAATAATACCTTCTTCTGCCAGCTAGGAATCTCAAAGCATGTCCCAATCGTGAATTAATCCCCGCACAAGTCTGGTGAGGTGGGGACAGTCAGTGTCGTTATCCTTGCTTTAAAGCACAGAATTTTGAGGAGCATCATCTGGCTGCCAAAGCGGGCATCTGCTTTTCCTACCCCTGGTCCAGGGGGGCAGGTATTCTCCCAGGGATCAGCTGTACCTGCCTGCTACGTGCCTGGCACTTCTTCAGACCTTGCTTTTCAGAGCCCTCTTGCGTCCCCATCTTTTTGCAGGCATGGCTGTGCTGTGCTACCCTGTCCCCCTCTCCTCCCCTCCCCATCCTTATCCACAGGAGGATATCCTCCATGGATAGGCACAGATGGAACTCTGCTAGGATATCCTCGGCACTGCATATTATTTGTTTCTCTCCGTGTCCACCAAATAAGGAGACAGATAAGCTGCTTCCCTCTCCCTCCCCATCACTCCGGGGGCTCCAGCGCGGTCACCCACCATGTATCCCGCTGCCAACACCGCTTCCGCTGCAAGGTTGAGGGGAGAGAGCCCTAATGCGTCTCCCTCCATCCTGTCACCGCTGTACTCACCATCTCATTGTAGGCATCTCTGCTGAGCCGAGGGGTCAGTTTGATGGTCCCCATAAAGACGAAGAAGAGCCCCAGGGCCACCGAAAGGGCAACGATGGTGATAGTCCTGGGAGATGCCATGGAGCCGCCGGCAACCGGTCCTGGCAACCGGTCCTAGCGAGGCCTTCTGGCTCTGGCTGCCAGCCCGGGCGGGAGGTAGTCAGTCACCATTGAAGGAGATGAGGAATAAAGCTGCAGAGGCAGCGAGGATGACAGCGGGAGGGGGATTCAGCCTCCTCCGCTCAGCAGCTGCCAGGTCCTAATGCCGCTCAGCCAGGCAGCCCTGTTTTGAGCGATGAGCATTCCCACATTCCCACCCCTCCTGACGCCAGGTTATCCTCCGTTTCCTTACACGTTCCATAAATTACCCGCAGAAAGCCGAAACCCAGCCAGTTCTAGGGATGTGGGATGGCAGCCAAACGCACAGCAGGTTCGCTCACGAGTGGGAAAACGAGGACACGAGAGTAACCTGCTGCAGAGGAAAAGTGGTCGGAGGTCTCTTATACATAGGCAGCCTTCCATTTCGGATGCTCAGGGACTAATACATGGCAAACAACATATTACTTAATGTATTTGCCCCAAAAAAGCAAAAAAGATGTCTCCTGGAACCTGATGCCCAAAAGGGACGGTGAGGCCACTGTGCCACCCTCCCCCATTGCAGATAAAACCTTGCTTGTATGTTCACCTCTCCTGTATGTTCACCTTTCCAGAGACTAGTGGAAAGGTTTCCTCATCCCCTATTACTTCCTGTTTTAAAGCCATTCTCTCTCCCCCCAACCTCTGATTTGCAAGAAATTTCATTTTGACAAAAGCATAGCCAGGCTAAGCAGAAATCCATTCGGGTCTCGCAGCAAGAAGCCAAGGTATAATTTCACAAAACAGAACCGCTGGAAAACTGTATCCCTCGCTATAAACCGAAAATAACAGGCTGTAACTGTGTGCAAAAATCTTACGCCCATGGGATGGTAAAAGAGTGACACTTCCTGTACCTGTCACAAATCTCCCCGTCACCTCCCTTTCCGCTGTAGTAAGTCTCAAGTCCTAAACCCACGTATTTTAAGCCCCCATGGCTTGAACGCTAGCGGTGGTTGTTATTATTCCAAGCCCAGGGTTCCTTAGGACTGGAATTTAAAGTCTGAAAAACGCAGGCAGCTCTGCCTGTTCCCTTGGGAGTTTATCAGCCTTGATTCACCCAAATCAGATAGCGAACTCCTCTTTCAGAGGAAAGAGTCAAATTTAACAGCCTGACTATAGAAATGTGTTCTGCTACTGCTCTGGCCTAGATGACCAGGATAAACAAAAAGGTAATTTCAATACATAAAAATAAAAATTAAAAATATAAAACAAAAGCCCTCAAAACAACGTGGAGTTCACAAAAAGGAAGGGAACTCCGCTCACTCAGACCTACCGCCAGGTTGTAGCAGCTCCGTATTTCGAGGAGCTGGAGAGAACTTCGTCTAACATTGAGGTTCACAGTTTGCCCGTCACCGAGTGTGGCAGGACAGATACAAAACACACCCCTATTTTTTAATTAGCTATTGCAGAGCAACCTGATAAGGAAATAACTTGTTGCTGCTGGCATTTTCACAGGGCACTTCATATTTAGGTACCAGCAAGCATTAGCGGGGAAGGGGGAGGCAGAGATGGAAAGAGAGACACTGAAATTTGTTCTCTCTTCATTTCGTTTTACAGAAAAATCTTTCTCATTGTCTCCAACTTACCCATGTGACTGACAGCGATTCAATATTGGGTTTGGAAGTTTATACAGGAAACATTTCCCGGACCCCAAAACCTCAACATTTTCCCTGTGAAGCATGAGGATTTCTAGTTCCTACGGTTTCTTCACAGCAAGTTCGCTAACAACTTGAAAAACACCTGAAATATCCTTGAAGCAAGCAGAGAACTAATGGCATGGCAGTATTAGAAAAATACAGTGGATTTTAGTACTTCGTATTCGCATGTCGATGGTGAAAACCCACAATACCAGGGAGAGGGTATTTTCCAGGCTGCTTTAACCAGCAGCCCAAGAGGAGGTTTGCAGGGGAGGAAAAGGTGATGAAATGTTACAGAGAACCTTTTCACCCCAGCAATCCGAGTGTTTCCTTACAGAACGGTGTAGTTAGGCAACCCAAAGTAAGAGCAAAAGCAAAATTATTTATTTTTATACAGCTTTCAAGGAAATAAGTTAAAGTCCTAACTACCTCAGCTCCGGTCTTGAGGACAGAAGGAGGTTGCTGCCCAAGCTCTCGGAGCTGGCATACCTGCCTCCTCCTCAGCGGGTGAACAGCAGCACCAGCTCACAATGCACGGTATGAGGGAACATGTCAAAAGGTATAGCCAACGTGGGGGCAAACGGCTCTCCTGACAGCTTCTTCCCCGGGTCAGGCGGGCAGCACAGCCTGCGGAAAGCAGAGCATCCTTTAGACGGGCAGCAGAAGCCTTCCCACCCTTGTCGGTGGCACAACAGCACCGAGGATGCACTAAGGAGGTATCGTGTGTTTGGCTAACGTCCCTCAGAGTCTGCAGCTGATGCTGGCTGAGGTCTGGAACCATCAATACCGAATCCCAAAGCAGCTCTGAAAACCTCACGGACAAGCTGAAGAGCCAGTGGCGGGTTTAAAGCTCCCTTTCTCATCAGCCATCCCAGCTGCTAGACACTTAATACCCTTGGGAAATAATCCTCAATTTTGCATTACCTTCACTGGTTACCTGCAGATTTATCACCTGCAAACGCGCCTGCCCCAGACAGAGATTTAGCAACAGGATTAACCCTAAGCAGGTGACTAATCCCCTTGGCTTCACTTCGTTAGCAAGGGGCCAGCCTTCCTGCAGTGAACCCAGTGGACTCCGTATCCTACATCCAAATGTGCTGTTTTGTTGGGGAAGGATGCACAATGTCATTAAAGCATGTTTGTATTATTTTCTATTCTTTACTGATGCATTAAAGCATTCTGCTGGAATGTAAAACCCAAAGAGTACCCACTACCTTAAACCGGGGAGTGCAGCCTGCAGGTAAACCCAAAGTAACGCAGAAGCATAAACCGCTTCTGACCATACGCTGACTAGTCCCGGGTCACACCTGCAGAACTCACCCAGGGAAACTCAGTCGCAACAAAAACCTTCCTAAAAGCCAAGGTGAGGTATTTATGTCCTTGCCTGGACATAACAGGGTCAGTGGAAAGGAAGAGAGGAGGGTGCTCACTCAAGAAAGTTCCTCATGGCTTCACCCTCTGGCTTGCAGGAGATGTAGAGCAGCCTTCGGATGGACGTGCAGTTTCGGATGGCTCGCACAACCCTGTGATCTGCAAAAACAGACACCGTGCTTTTCCCAGAGACCCACCACCACCGCGAGCTCTCCAGAAGGAACAACTGCACAGCAAACGTCACAGAACTGCAATGAACTGTCAAAAATACAGGGGATAAAAAGAATATACACATCTTGCCATGTTCTATCTTGGATGCAGGCTCTTAGGAGGCCGGGGATGTGACCCACGCTGCTAATAGCTCAGCCAATTTGGCAGGGCAGTGGGAGAAATCCCTCCGCTTCCCAGGGGGATGAAGGATGAGAGAAAATTTGTTACTTAATTAAGCAGAGGCATGTAAAGCCTTCCACGCTTGTGAGACGGCATTTGGGTACCAGGACCAGTTCGGAACTTCCCAGTACACACTGGAGTGAGCCCAGCAGAGACCACTAAGACAGTTAGAGGGCTGGGACATGGTATGCACAAGAAGAGTGTGAGGGCTGGTGTTATTCAGCCTGGGGAGGAGAAGCTGAGCAGGGACCCATTTCTATCTTCAGGGGCCTCCTGGGGGATTACAGAGAAGATGGAGCCAGAATCTTCTCAGAGGGGCAGGAGAAGAGGATGAGAGGCAACCGATGCGCTGCAGCAAGGGGAAATTCTGATTCAACGTATTAGGGAAAACATTTTCAGGGGAGGGTATCCACCCTTGGACACATTCAAACCTCAGCTGGGCTTTATAGCCCTGTGCAACCCTATACAACTCTGAAGTTCGCCTTGCTTTAGTTGAGAGTTTTGTTTGGAACAGTTTGGAAAGTTTAGTTTGGAACAGGCTGCCCAGGGAAGCGGTTGAGGCGCCATCCCTGGAGGTATTTAAAAGACGGGTAGACGCGGTGCTTAGCGATACGGTTTAGTGATGGGTTTTGTCAGAGTTAGGTTGATGGTTGGACTAGCTGATCTGAAAGGTCCCTTCCAACCGAGGCAATTCTATGAGAGATTGCTCCACAGGCCTCCAGATGCTCCTCTTCTCCTATTCTGTTAGCCTATGAAAGGTGGAGAAAAGATTAGAGCCGTCTGCTTTAAAGGGAAAGCATAATAAAGGCACTGAAAACAGCAGATTCTATGGGATTTCAGCTGCTGTCTGCAACAAGGTCAGAAACTAGAGACTAAGCGAGCAGAGGGTTTGGAGGCAGTGTAACAGGTTTCACAGCACTCGTTCACAGTTCTCTATTTTCAAGATGAAAATAAATAGCATATTCTCTCACGGAGTCCAGCCCGAGATGGGTTCACCACAGCAACAAGGGGTCGGGCATCCTCCCACGACGACAGGAGTTGTGGTAACACGGCCTCTGCCTTTCCACTGTGAAACTCGCAGTTTGAAATTCCTGCGAAGCAAAAAGCAACCACATGAACTGAGCAGAGTCAGTCTCGCCAGACATTAGGTATTACACGAAGCACCGCTCTTTGCTGCGTGGAAGTAACCCGTTAGGATCCCTCCGCTCACTTCTGCTTCCCATTTTTCAGCGATTAGCTTGAAATTTTCTGTCCCGACGAGTTTCAACTCACCATTGAATGCTGCATTCCACCTGGCATCCTCTATCGCCTTCTCCACCACCTCCACACCAATAATCTTGGACACTTGGTGAGCCAGAGAGAGACCGATTGTGCCTGGAAACGAGGGATACAAAAATACTCCGTACATCCATGCTGAAGAAACAAGCCTTTAGATAGCAGGGATCATTTCTGGTACACAAAGCACCAGCCCTGGCAGACAGGCTCAGGTGGCCACCGCTCACCCGTTCCACAGCAGATGTCGAGAAGGACCGTGTCCCCACCAGCCTGACTCAGCTCCCCGACCGCCCGGTACAGAACTTCTGCTCCGCCCGTGTTTACTTGGAAAAAGGCATCCGGAGAGATGCGAAACTTCAGGCCGAGGACCTCTTCGAAGATGTGGGGCTCTCCGTGAAGGAGCTGGAAGGGGGACTGCTCGTGGGAGCAGCGTGTCATGGTGCTAGCAGAGGACGCAAAAACCAGCTGTTAGGAGGCAGCAGAGAAGCAGCCCATTTCCATTTCCATTCCTGGGGTGCTCGTGTGCAGGGGAGGATGGTTTTCCCCCCACCAACTCTTATTTCATGCGAGCCTTTCAACAGGATCAAAGAATTTTGAGTCTTTGTATGGGATTTGTAACTTGCACGGCCTAGAATTCATTAAAAGGATTAAAACGACTTCACAGAACACAACAGTCCTGGGGTCTGTTCCTCAGTTTTGCTGCTAATGTGATTTACTGTCTTGGGAAAACCACTAGGTTTTTTTTCTTTAGTTTTCCAGGCTCATAACTGCCATGAGGTAGAGCCATCGCGTATGCAAGTATTTCAGGTCAGGAAAAACAAAACATGTGGCCACCTTAAAACCACGTCTGCAAGAGGCATCCAAACATCTGTCATTCCCTTCAAGCACTCCCTGAACTGGTAGAATTTGAGTTTGATCAGAGAAGGGCGGGGGGAGAAAAAGGAGGTGGCTTTGTTTCCACTTTTTCACTATGTGAAGACATATACCTCTCTTGGAAATAAAGTGAAGTCAAGGCACAGACTGTTCCAGGCCCACACATGAAGAACTCCTTCAGCAATGCTTTCTGAGTAGCCAGTGCCTCCTGTCGAGAGCGGGAAAGGAAAACCCGGCTGTTTGGGTAATGTGATGAGACACCTCTCCCCAGCGATACACCCAGCAAGCTCAGGTCAGCCAGATACCCGATGTGCCTCTTGCCAGGGGCCCCGTCCTCCACGTACTCACCTGGCCCAGCTCCTGGGGGTGGAAAGTGACGATGGCCATGGTGTGGCCACGGCTGGTGGTGCGTACCACCAGCTCCCGCCAGTGTCCGCCTTCGTGGAAGAGGATGCAGGGCTCCAGGGGGGAGCGACGGATGAACTCCTCATAGCACTGAGCAGAGGTGAAACAGCGCTTGTAGGACAGCAAAGACAACTGCCCTGGTCTTAGCGTAACTCTCTGTACCCCAAAGGGGTGCCCCTTCCACCAGTATCATCTGTTTTTTCTGTTTGATTTCAATACACCGAGTGAAAGCTCTTCCCAAGGTCTCGGAAGACAAGACATTTTAATAATTTCAATTTGTGATTCTTAGATATTTTAATAGCTTGGCAGGAATTCGTTGTCACTTGATTAACTTCCCTCTTTGGGACAGTTTTGAGGCTGCAACATTAACATGCAAGTTGATAAAAAAATATTTATCCATCAACCAGAGTCAGGCCTGAAACTTTTCAGAACATGAAAACGGACTTGAAAAGCCAGCCTAACTAAAATTAATGTTCTCCCAAATAAGAGTAACGGCAGTCCCTCTATTCCACAGCCTAGGGACAGACATGACTTATTTATTTACCTGGGCTACGTGTTTGTGTTTTGGGGGTATGTTCTCCATGTGGTTGGCTTTCACACAGACAATATTTCTTTCTGGAGAGAGACATATAGGTATTTAATTGTT
>VWZL01005318.1:414449-526756 GCA_013396915.1 Stercorarius parasiticus | reverse complement strand
TATGATTCTATGATTCCTCTTTCTTTCCTGTTTGTACCATCCGCTTATTTCTTTCCTTTCATAAATTCATGATTTTTCCCTCTAATCTTCAAATGCTATGCATTCAAATGTGTTCTAGCCATTTACTGGTTATTCTGGACAGCACGGAAAAAAAGAACAAAAGCTTAACAATTGGAATCTATTGACAAGCATTAAAAACTCCATTTGACTTTCATTCCCACTAGAGATACAGTGAAATTCCAGGTGTAACCGATGGATTCTTTAAACTTCTTTATATTAGGAATGGCTTCTAAAGCAAGCTGCAGTGTGGTGTTAAGATTAATTTTGTGGATAGACGCATGACAGCATGACTTTCTGTGGTTTACAGTAAGCCAACAATACCAAAGTTAACAAGATTAACAGCTATTTGTCCAAGCCCTTTTGTGACATCTAAAACAGTTTAATAGGCTGGATTTTTAAAGAGGAAACAACGGTTGTTACAACAGAGAAAAAATAATCTATTAGCATCTTGCTTCAATTTCTGCCTCAAATTTGGCATTTAATTGCCTGCTAACTCCAAAGGGAAATCTTAATTCTAAAGAATACTGTGCATTACATCATTCATATTTACATATGTGTTTATTCTAAGAATACTTGTTCAAGATGAGCTATTTATTTCTTCCTTCTGTTCTTCAGGGACATGCATTCCCCAAATAATACTGAATTTACCTATTAATGGAAAACTGGTAGAAGCCTCTTACGTTGCTGCTATGAACGTCCTTTTATCCTCAGAGTGCAGACAAAAAGCAGGGCAAGCTGCATCGCATTTGCCACAGAGTGAGAATAGGGCAGAAAAATTGACGAGCTATCACAGTTTAGCAGCTCTATGATAGCTATCCCTATATGTGCTTTCCCTGTTGCAAATCTGTGGTGATTTGAGGCTGTTTACCTGGAACTGATTAAATATGTTATTACTATTGTAGATAATAGTCATCCGTCACACTAATGCTTCTGCTACTCTCAAAAAAGGATAAAATGTCATTAAAATAAGTCATCTGCTGTGGTTATAATACAGTGCATACAAGGAACTGGTTTGATTTATTTTAGTGAGGTGGCTGGGGACACAAATCTTTGGCAATTATAAAAAACAAACCAGAAAATGTTTGTGTTCTTTAAAGAGCAAAATGTTGAAGTACCAGTCTCAAATAAAATCAGTACGTCATAAGCTTCCATCCTGTCATTTGTCTGGTTGGTGCTTTAAAATATGCACTTTAAGTTCAGAGAGGTCATCTGAAGAACTAAAGGACATAGTATCACTGCAACAGACCAAAAGGACTTAAGAAAAAAAATAATATTCCTGCCCTATAAAATCTTGACCTAATGCAACACAGCATTGTGTTAGATCCAGAAGCCTCTTGGTGTGAGGTAAATACCATACATGTATATTCATATTGATAAATTAATTAGGTCCTTTGGAACCAAAAGCTACTTGCTATGTCATGCAGTTGGTTTCATCCTCTGTTGCTGCTACTATATTGAATTACTTCACTAAGACAAATCAGCAAGTTTTAGCACTGAAAGCATCACTGGACAAATGAATGATCTCCAATGGAAAAAAAAAAGATAAGAAGAAGAAAGCCTTCACATTTAGACTCCTAACTGCTGAAAAGAAACCTGCCCACTTCAGCAAGTGTAGTGACTGTAGTGACTTAAAACAATAGTAACATTGAACTGGAACAAAGTACAATGATATTACAGCGATTTTCTCAAATCCTAGTGGCAAAGATTAAAAAAAAAAAGATCTGTTCTATGAGAAATACCAAGAACAAGAAGAAAATATTCTTGGGCCACAAGACAGAAGCGATGGCAGAAGACACTACCTCTGTTATTCTGTGTATGAAAACATTAGTTTGAGATTTAAGCCACATTTTAGAAGCTTCACTTTTCTCCCTTTCCAGCACAGAAAAGGTAAGTATGACCATCAGATAAGATATACCATATCCTGGAAAACAACTAGAAATACAAGGAGCTATTTGGTGAAAACATAATTTTGCATAAATAATTAATTTTTACTTGCTAAAAATCATAATTCTAAACTTTTATAAAATAAACCATAAGGTAGGTTTTTGTTTTTAGAAAAGAATCAAAAGAATACCATGAAAGGACATTCTTTAGTTTCAGTACACATTTTCAATTATTGCAAACAGATTGGGAAAAAAAATCCCTTTATAATTAAACTATAGCTATTAGAGAAACGGGATGTCTTCATAACAACAGCAACTCTTTTGGATTGACTTGTAACATTCATGAACAGCTCTGATTTTTTTTTTTTTAAGTCTGCTGTTCACCATTACTCAATCACAGAAAATAGTCACAGCCTGCTTAATTCACAGGATATTGACTAGTCACTAATATCTCCACATTCTTTTTGCAGCTAATCACAACAAGATGTCAATATGATGTTTAAATAAAGGCAGCAAGTAAGACCAGTCAATCCTAGTCAAGAGGAAAGTTATTTTAAAATATTTGGTATCTGAAAGGCAAGCTTCGTATTTTTGTAATTTTTTTAGATGCTTAAGGCAATTTCTTCTCCTCAAAGTTACCAGAAAAGTATTTTCATGCTGATAGCCAAAATTACCAACTATTTTATAATGAATATACAGAAGACGGGGGGGGTCTAACAGAGATTGCAGAAGTAAGCCTAATTCTACTATTTCATAAACTACAAGTGCTTGGAAAGCAAGGAATTTAAAATTTGTTTTTTACTGTAATGTTTGGACAGTTAAATTTTGCATGTATATGTAAAGTTGCTAAAGCTTCCTGCATCACTAAAAGCTAGTTTCTCCTTAGTAACGATGTCAATATAGTGTAAGCTTGTAAACACGGCAAAAACTCTGAAGGTAATGCAGACAGATTTCCCATTACAGATCACAAGGGTCCCAAAGTATTTCAAAAAGCCAAAGTAAACAAATTGATGCAATGAAAAAAATAAATTAATTCTAACCACTTATTTCCAGATCTTAGCTTAATAGGTATGTTTGATGATGGATACAGAAAGGTTGCATTGTCATACTATCATATCCAAGAGAACAAAAAACAGTATTTGAGGCAGTCCATATTTATTTCCTGCCTTACACTAATTTGGGGGTTTTTGCACAGCTAAGTACGAAATTCAATTTAGCAGTACAAGGAAAATATCATCATGTCCTACAACATTTCATCAAAATCTCATTTTCTTCCCCTTTCTGCCCCTCCCCTCCTGTTTCTACCCAGCCATCTCACTCCACAGATAAACCAAATTCGAAGTATCTAAAGTAATCTGGTTCCGTACTAAATTATGGTGCTCACTCAATTGTTTTCTGTCTGGACTAAATTATGGAGTGCACGTTATTATTGCTCAGAAAAGCCCTCTGGTATGCCTCCTTGAACTCCTATTCTCTTACACCATATCCATGATTGTACAACTTCATCTTCCTCCAGGGTAAATGGTACCATGATAAAACCAATCTCATCTTTCTCTGATGAAGAAAAATCATGTCATATATCATTCATGGATGAGAAACTCTCTCAGTGGACTGACCTGCCTCCATCTGCTTGAAATTAGAGAGCAGTCTATGTCATATCCTATGTGTTCAAAATGATCCCGCTTCCACCTCAGTGCCTGAGATGACAAAATTTGGCCTTCCATTACCTCCAGAGATGTTTGCCCCATTTGAGAGACAGGATACGTGCAAACGTGTGCTTGTGTACACATATATGTACACACATGTGCAAGCACAAGAACAAGCATTTATGCACACACCTCGCATACGGATGTGCTGTTCCACAACCAAACACTACCCTGTATTTTCCAGTTAATGGCTATTTCCCAGGAATTCTTTAAAAAAGGTTGCCATACAGAAGTCCTATAAAATATATTTAGCCTCTGAATGGAGGCAGGGATTTCCAGTGAGTCCAGAAGATGGGAGAACTCCTTTACATACAGGTGAAACCGCTCTACACAAAGAGCCAGGTATGTACAGGCTCACTGCTAAACATTGTCCTACAAATACTACTTTCTAGACAAAAATTCATAGTTTCAAATCATGCCATTGTAGACAAAAGTTATATTGTCCTTAAAAAGAGCTAATAAGTAATCTTTTTTCACAGCACTTTTTTTTCCCCAGCTGTTTGTGAAAATAAAGTATGAGCGATTCAAGCCCTAACACTTACAGGCACCAATGGCTTAATTATTTAACAGTTCCTGGACTGCTGATATTTCCAGCCTGTGGACTTAGTTACAAGCTCAGACCTAGGGAATTTTGTTACTGAAAACAGATTATTAAATAATGAAATACAGGCTTTGAAAAGCCTCTGAGATGTTTACCTTTAGGAATAAGACCAGCATTAAGAGATTTCTAATAAAATATTGAATGAATTAAGGGACTTCCTTTTTCTGTATGCGGAGGTTACATTTAAATCCCCTCACTGCACAGCAGCCTTAGGCAACGCAACCTGACTTGACATTCTGTTGCCTTGAAAAGGATGAAGAAATCAGGTTTTTCTACATGAAAGGCAGGCAGGACTCTTCCTCCTACTCTTTACTTGTTCTCTAGGCTCCCTAGTTGAGTAGGGCTGTAGTGATTAAACTAAAAACCCTAGAAAGACTTTGCCTGACTTTCACTGGATTTTAAGTGTATATGTGTTTATTTTCTGGCATTGAAGCTATAGCAAAGCTAACTTCTGTTTGTGAAGCTCGTAACTGAAGCAGCCTTAAGCCATGTCAAGCCACACAAGCCTTTGTAAGAGCAAGAGGTTCTGGCCATCAGTGAGCACAAAAAGAGCAAATGACCCTGCAGGGCTTTAATCTAAGTCAGACAATATTGGTGAATGTCAAGAAAAACAGGTTGCTACTCTGAGTCTCTAAAACCTCTCTTTAAGAACTAAATAAAAAAAATAACAGGAATTTTGCAAACATGTTCCTGCAATTTTCTCTCCCCCATATGTTCATCTTCAAAAATCTTTTCAATGGCAAGAAACACTACAGCCTAAGCTTTGCAAAATTTTTCCTGAGACCTGACTCCATGACCCATTAGCAGCACTGCAAAGGTCACTAATTCTTTCACCGTAGCCACATCAAATATCAGAGTCGTAGGCATACATCTTTTAGCATCTTAGCTTCAACTAACCATCCGATTCTCTCCCTGAACCACTCTCTTGTCAAATATTGTCAGCCAGCTCCTGTCACTGTACCTTTTCCTGCCACACAAAGAAAGTATTTGGCTGGTATAGCTGTGTGATAAAGCATTAAAGGGTGCATGTACACTCCCAGGTGCAGGCTGTCAAACACCAACTCTGCTTTCCCCACCTCCCCCCAGTCTCCTGAAGAGAGAGCTATGTTTGGCTGGGAAGCCGGGTAACTGCCTTAGTGATAATGACTGTGACAGCAATAGGTGACACCGCTGGAATTTTCTGTGTTACTGACACAAAATATGGCTTTGTCTTGTGATCATGCCAACTGTTGTGGTGTTTGCAAAAACAGTAAGTGCAAAAAGATTTAGGTATTTGCAGATCGGTATGGGGCTTGAGAGAATTCGACCTCATTGGGAAGGGCTGCGAAGGCATCTGGGACCTCTCCAGAAGGACTTGACTGTGGAGGTTATCTGAAGCATCACTAGGACACAGAGACCCACTCCTTTTCATCTCCTCCAATACTGTCAGATCCTACACCGCAGCACAGGCTCATTGCTCACTCCTTGCTTAGGACCTGCTTACCTCAGACAAAATATTCTGGCATTTTACTGGGCAAGGTGGAGAGATGATGTTTGAGTCTGAAGGAGGGAGGAATACAACCTTCCTCCTTCCTATTTCTCTCAGGCTGGTGTGGAAAGGCCTGTCCTGCTTCCAAAGGGGGATACAAAGCCCCGTCAAGCCTGGCCTTGAAAAGTTCCAGGGATGGGGCAACTTCCTTGGGCAACATGTTCCAGAGAGTAAAGAATTTCTTCCTAATATCTAATCTAAGTCTACCCTCTTTTAGTTTAAAACCATTACCCTTTGTCCTATCCCTACACTCCCTGATAAATAGTCCCTCCCCATCTTTCCTACAGGCTCCCTTCAGGTACTGGAAGGGGCTAAATTGTTTCCCCGGCGCCTCCTCTTCTCACAGTTGAGCAACCCCAACTCTCTCAGCCTGTCCTCATAGGAGAGGTGCTCCAGCCCTCCAATCATCTTCGCGGCCCTCTTCTGGCCTCGCTCCAACAGGTCCATGTTGGGAGCCCCAGAGCTGGACACAGTACTCCAGGTGGAATCTCACGAGAGTGGAGCAGAGGTGCAGAATCACCTCCCTCGATCTGCTGGCCACGCTTCTTTTGATGTGGCCCAGGATGCGGTTGGCTCTCTGGGCTGCGAGTGCACACTGCCTGCTCATGTTGAGTTTCTCATCCACCAGCACCCCTCAAGTACTTCTCTCCTCAAGGCTGCTCTCACTTCATTCTCCACCAGCCTGTATTTGTGCTTGGGATTGCCCCAACCCACATGCAGGACCTTGCACTTGGCAAATGAAACTGGCTACCCCAGGGTATGCCATTTAGACTGTTCCCAGTCTTGTAATTCGCCCTGAAACAGATAATACAGAAGTACAATCATGCAGAAATATTCCCAAGTTCTTTGTGCTATTATTTGTTTGACATATTGGTTTTAAGCTGGTATTTAGAGAGCCAAGAAAGTGAGTTTTGGGGGTCAATAAACACAAATTTTAGCACAATAATTATTTTCCTGAAAACTGTTGGTGGAGTGTATAAATTTTTCACAATAATTTACCTTTCTCTTAAGTCATCTCACAGACAGAAGAAAGCATAGTAAAGGCATGACTGTCCATCAAAAGCAAAAGATGCACCCAAAAGTCTGCTTAACATAATTGCATGAACAGTCTCATGTCAGTTTGCTTGCAAAGAAATAAACTCCATGCTCTCAAGCCTGACAGTAACAAACTACTCCAATGAAGGAAAAAGGGGAAGAGGAAGAATCTTCTAATTCACCAAAAATTAAATAATTTCAACCTTCCTCAAAACAGAGTACAAAGGGCTCAAATCTTGAATGAAGTGACTGAATTTGACCCCAAAAAGGGATCAACTCTGCAAATTTTAGTCAGACCTAGCAGCTCATCCCATTAAGATGTCAAAAAATAAAATATACTAGTTGAGAACAGCAAAGTTAACAAAATTAAGCCAGTACAGAATATGACACAATTATATTAAATTGTGAAAATACATTTTTCCAGAATTTTTTTATAGATTATTTTCAATATTAAGTGTAATCACAAGTAGTTGCAAACTATTTTCCAAAAATAAAATAATTGTACAATATAATTCTACCACCTCGTCCTACTCTGTGTGTAATTGTACTTAACTCCAAGCATTGGTTGAAGTCCTTATTTAAAAAAAACGAAGCCAAAACAAAAAAACAAGACAAACCAACAAAAAATAAAAAAGCTATAACTTTTTTTTCCATAAGACTGAAATGGTTGATCTACAGACAAAAGAAAGACGGCGACACACTCCTACTGCCCAATGTATGACAGTTCGTAAGCTGGAACAGCCAACGCAAAAGATAAGGAAAAAAAAAATCTTTGAATTCTGATGGGAAAAGAATTCACCTGTATCTTTAGCCTTTGATTTCACCAGACACCACGTGACAGCCTTAAGTACACAAAAATATAAGGAACACCCTACTGGGGTTCAACTAGCCAAGTATTCTGTCTCCTCTTCAAGAGCTGTACTGGGGTTGTTACAGAATCCTCCTGCCTAACCCCTTCAGTACCTATTTATGGATATTCAATATATGGTTTTATCTAACTTTTTGATCTGTTGATATTGCCTGCTTCCACCATCTTCTGTGGCAGAACATATTAGAAGTTAACTATTTAGTATGCAAAGTAATGAAACTAGTAGAGGATTTATTTAAAACCAAAGAAATTATGTAGCCCCAAGTTCTATTAATAAAGGGTTTGGTGAATAATGGACTGTAGTTGACACATTTTCTTCATAGCTTTGTAAAAATCAATTCCATCTCTCAATCTTCTCTTCCCCGTACTTCTGAGTCCCAGACATTTCAGTTTCTCCTTGTTATGCTGCAGCCCCATCCTCTTAACCATTTTAGTTTCCTTTCTCTGTACCTCCTTTAACTCCAGTCTGTCCTTTTAGGATGAGGAGACAATTATCACATACAGTATTTAAGACATGTGCAAAGCCAAATTCTTATATAGCAGCAAAGCAGTGTCTTCTGTCTTTTTCTTAGTACTATTCCTGATGATGCCCAGCATTTCCTTATTTGGAGGGCCTGCCTTATAACTATGTACCTCACATCTTGTCTTTCACTTTATAGATATTTTAATTGCACTAGCAAATACTCTATTATACTGCAGCACTGGTTGTTCTTATTCAAGGGCATAGACAGGCATGACCCACACGGTTTTGATTTAAGGCCTGGGGCAGAAGTTTCCATAGTAAGCATCCAGGCACAGGGTTTTGACCTAGCCCAACTCTTCTGCACAGACAAAAAGATAAGACTTTTGAATAATTTCTGGCACAGACCATGGAGAGTTTAAACACAGCTTAAAACAGTTTTACACACTAAATCAGGGCTTAATACCTCTCTCCCTTGTGATGACTTCATTTGTCATGGCCCAGGCATTCTTTGAGTCTGTCTACAGGCCGCAGCTCCCCTTGTTCCTAGTGAGGCCAAACTGAATGTGACACTGACTGAATAGTAACTCCAAATGGCTTCCCCAGAAGAAAGCATTATTTGTTCTTTCCTCAAAAGTTCTACAGCACACAGAGAAAAGCTAAAGCAAAGAGATGCATGTTTTCCCTTAACTATACCTCAACCTTGCCTAGCATGAGGTAGGTAATTCCCCTCATCCTAGCTAGTGCTCATCTGTGATAGGGGATCATATCAAAAGGCCTGGATTCTTCACCATGAGTAAGAGACAGATAAGTAGGAAAAGCTCAAGGGAATCACTGCGTAAGAAGATACCTCTGTCTCATACTAACACAAAGGAAAGCCAAAAAGACAGTAAGAAAAAAAAGACAGTAAAAAAAAAATCAAACCCATTAGGGTCTAGATATACATCCAACAAAACTTTGAAATCCAAGACTTGTCAGACTAGTCAACTTTCATTTTTACAGACATCTTGGTCATGTCTTTTTCTGAATCCCTAATCTTCTTTTGTTTTCCCTGTAAGAAGTCATTCCCAATACTTGTTCCTGTACAGTTGCTACTCCCATGACATACCCCCTGTCAGAGTTTGTCTCTGTACTCGTCACCTCAGCTGGGATGTAGATTGTTTGGCACGGGATGTGTGACTTACACAAGGGTCATTAATTCTTGATACATCCGCAAAGCTCTTGATCTTAGTCGTAGTCTTTTAAGCAAACTTTTAAAAAAGGAAAGGGAAAGGCAGGTTGCAACGCTAATTTATCTTTTTGTCTGACAGCAACAAAGGAACCAATTGGCAAAACTGTCCTACCTCTGTATGCAGTAGCAAATGAGAGAGAGAGAGAGAGAGAAAAAAACTCTTCCTAATTCTATTTCCAAGGGCTACAAAAGCTGCAGTTATTATGGCTGGAGAGTGTCAAGGCTATTTAGGGTCCAGTGCAATTTCTTATTCAACAGTTTCCAAAAAAGACATTGTCCTTTCTTAATCTTAGACAACATTAAGACACCTACATACTATTTCTCTGGAAAAGCAGTGACATGTCATGGATATGTCTTTCAGATTATTTGTGCAATTACTTTTTGGCAGTTAGATTCTTTGCTGCACCGTAAGGAAGCAAGCCAGTGTCCAAAGAAGAGCAGATTGACATAGGCTGATTTCCCTTGCAGCTTATACAGACAGTCCTTGAAGTAAAGATATTGCTGACACTCTGTTTAAAGTCAAACTAAAATGCAACTGTTAACCCTTCATAGCTGTGAATGCAGGCAAAAAAGTCTTCCCATAGGCCAAATACAATATAACTGTTAATTGTTCATGTTTTCTGAGGATCTAGTCCAATAGCCTCCAGAAGCTCACAGGAAACATCTCAAGTAGAAACACGCAGCATTTACTGTCACCAGAGCAGCATGCTTCCATCTAACACAGATAGATGCCGAACATAGAGTGCCACCAAAGAGCAATTTAAAAAATTACTTTCACTTTCCCAGATCACCGGGGGCATGGGGATCCATGATGCATTTATCAGAGAGAAAAACCACACAGTTGAAGCGTAACAGAAACCTTACCAAACAGATATACAGAAAAGGCTCAGGATCTTTCCATTCATATGCTGTACCTGGAAAAAAAAAAAAAGGCTTTGATTTAGAAAGTAATACGTGTTCTTCTGAAGCCTTAGCTTGTTGTTAATAAAATAATTTGTTTTATTTATAAGGCCATTTCAATTGCTCACACACAATTTTTCTCTTGGTCAACTTTTTTTCACCTAAAGGCATGATCTCTTTCTTTCCCTTTGTATGTAATTATGATGTCATGAATACCAGTATGCCTTCTTGAATTAATTTAAAATACAAGAGGCACTGTTCCATACTTCACAGCATTTATCTCCAAGAACTGCATAAGCAGGAAGTGACCTGCAAGTATAATAAACAGATGGCTTTATTTTTATTTTCTTTAATAATCTGGGCAGACAGTGCTCATATGTCAGAATCACAATTATGCACAATGAACCTTTGAACAATGGTCCAGCGCATCCAGATATGTCTGATAGTTGGGCCAAGACATTCTAATGCTCTTCAATATTTATTTCAGGCCATGATTGACTGGTTCGTAGAGATTTTTGTCAAATATTTTCAGAGCTGAGTCTTTATTAATAGGGATTAAATTGCCTAGTGCAAACAGATGGTAACAGGAGAGATGAGAAAAACAGCTCTTTTGATTTGCAGGGGAGACTCTCTTTCCTATGCTAGGGACCGTGGAGTGTGGCTCCATCTAGATTTCTAAGAAGCACTGAGCTCCAAGGAGACTGGAAACATGCTATTTAATGTACGTGGCTTCAATACTCACCCTTTGCAGAATTACAGAATAGTTGAGGTCGGAAGGGACCTCTGGAGGTCATCTGCTCCAACCCCCCTGCTTAAGCAGGGCCTTCTAGACCCAGTTGCCCACTACCGTGTCCAGATGGCTTTTGAGTATTTCCAAGGTGGGAGACTCCACAACCTCGCTGGGCAATAAGTGCCAGTGCTCAGTCGCTCTCACAGTAAAAATGTGTTTTCTGCTGTTCAGACAGCATCTCCTGTCTTTCAGTTTGTGCCCACTGCCTCTTGTCCTGGCACTGAGCACCACTGAAAAGAGCCTGGCTCCCTCTTCTTTGCATCCTCCTTTCAGGTATTTATATACACTGATAAGATCCCCCCTGAACCTTCTCTTCTCCGAGCTGATCAGTCCCAGCTCTCTCGGCCTTTCCTCTGATGACAGTCCCTCAATCATCTCAGTGGCCCCTTGCTGACCTCTCTCCAGTAGTTCCATCGCTCTCGTGTACTAGAGAACTACACACAGCATTTCAGGTTTGGCCTCACCAGTGCTGAGCAGAGGGAAGCATTACCACACCACACTCCTCCTAACGTAGCTCACCAAATAAACGCACACCAAATATACAGTTATGAAGAAATACAGGACACAACTTTCACAACAAAATTAGCAGTGTTTTGCTCTTTGTAATAAAAGCCTGAGCTTCAATTTTGCTGACAACCTAAGCCGCCTACATTTGATTACAGGCAACGCCAGATGCAGAGACAGAGTGTAATAGTGGTAATGGACAGGTGGATACAGGGAACAATCCACACAAAGTCTACTTGGGGACCAAGCAGTTACACAAATGGATGGGACACTTCTTTTACGGCAACATCAGGGAGAAAACATCCCCTCCAGCATCCCCAAAGAGAAAAAGATGGTAGCACAATGGGAAAGAGTAAGAATATCTAGGAAGTCAATACTCTATATTCCCTGAAGTGGGGTAGCTTTGGGCAGCTTTCTACTATTCAGAGAAATGAAGTTCTTTCCTGCTTAAGGTGAAATTTCCCCTTAAGCTACCCAGGGGCTGATATGGCACTGCACTGGCCTGAATCCAGGCTATAAATAATTTGCCTTAGTCTACACCTTAAAACTTCATTAACTATGACCTTTCAAAATAAATTAAGCTTGACTCACTTTGAAATATCCACTTCCTGTTGTCCTAGTCATTTTCATAGCATTATCACCTTAAAAAACATGAGATATCATGTTATTTAGATAGCAGATATGAAACAATGATCTTGCATCTTTTAAATACATGAGATATTTTTCTCCCTTCTGACTGATTTTTTTAAACTGTCCTTATTTTCAAATATGACAGGGCTTTTATTTTGATCATTTTCTAGTACTCTTCTTTGGAAGTAGTAAATAAAAACTGCTACTAAGTTTCTTAGTAGACATCTCTTCCATAAATAAACCTTGCTTCCTTCTATTTCTTGTGTTTGATTAGCTAGAAATAATTGCTCTCAGACTTTCGTGGTCCATAATGGCTCTCTGCTCGCAAGACCTCCCCTTGGCCTGACTTACAAAGGGCAAGAAATTGGCTCTTACACTTGCTGACATGTGGCTGGTGAAATCCATAGGGAAGTTGTGTAGTGGTGAAGAACACATTAATCAAAGATAATAGCGAAATACAACTGTCCCTCATTACAAGGATAACTGAACAATTCACCCTGATTTTCCAGCAGACTGGGTTCTCCTGCTTTTATCAAAGACAATAAACAGACTTCATTATAAATATGAACGCAAAGGGCCAGGTTCAGCAACACAAGTTTAAATCATGAGAGACTGTGTTCAAGTCAATGCAGCCAAGCTGGTATATTGGCATGAGAACTAACTATCAAATAATCTGTAGGCAGCGAGCAAGAATTTTGACAACACAGCCACATTTTGTTCTCTAGAAACTGGCCCGATTTTACAAGTAATGCAAGCAGGAGTTGATACCAGCCACACATATACTGCCAAATTACAATCAGAGGTTTTGGAACTGTTCTAGAAATGTATCTATACACAATTCTACAGAAAGAGCTTTACACGAACACCTCTTTTCTCTTTCAACCCTCTTTTCAATTTCCTGCAAGCACAAAGAAATCCTCATTTGCTTAGTCTTAGAGACGTCAGTTAATATCACAGCTAAAACTTTTAAAAGCTACAAAGAAGCTTCCACAATGCATTTGAGATTAAACTACAACACTGATTTTAGTGTACAAATCAGCTAGGCCTATGGACTTTCTTCAGCTTCCATTTGATCCAAGTACCTGATCTCAGAGGGGATCACTTCTGTTGTTCCAGTTAAACTATTTAGCATTGAACAAAGTCCAAGCAATGCAAAATACCACAGGAACATTAATTACCAGAGAATAAAACTTGAAATGCTTACATGAAGTACTCCTACAACTGAATAAACCTTTGCAACTTCTGTTTCAGGAGCCCAGTTGTCCCTGGTTTGTTTTTTTTTTAACCTCTGCAGAATTTGAGTCCTAGAAGGAAAGAAGATGGGGAGAGGGGCAAGTTGTTTATTTACTATACCCATGCTACCAAAAATTATACAATCTGCACTCTCTCTTCTTTTTTCTTTTTTTTCCCATAGAGGGAAAACATTCATCTGGGAAGACAGTTCCCATAGAAATCAAGCTCTGTTTGCATGACCATTTCTCCCTGAATATTCTATTGGGAAGGATGGCAGTGTGGGATCAGCTGGAAGCTAACACAAATTCACGAAACCAGATCAGCTCTGCCTTTTACTTACCTTTCCCCAGCAGATTTTTCCCTTTTAGGGGGTCCATGACACAAGGGATAGACAAAGCTTCATTTGTGTAACATCCTCAATCTAGATGACTAGCAGCTATTTCCTACCTTGCTCCATTGTTTCTCTGACTGAGAACGTGGGCCTTTAGTTAGCAGAAAGACAGGTTTACATGATAGTGATTGACAGAGAGCACAATCACAGCATTTCATATACTAGTATAAACCAGAGGAAGTATTTGAAATGCCTTTCAAAAATGACAAAAAAAAAGAATAAAGCCTACTTATTTCTAACCATTGTAACCATCACTGTTTGATGATTATTTTTTTACTACATACAGGTTTTAAATGCAACTACATTTGCAATTTGTTACTGTGTATTAGTAATATTATAAACCCATATTAACTTTATTCCCAGACTGACAGACTTTAATCCTATAATCCTGCCAAGAAAAACATTTCACATTCACTGCAGTAAACAAGAGCTCTACAAATGTAGAAGGAAGTCATTTACCAGATGTTACTATTTGTCTTACAAGTCCATCTTTGACTTTTGCTTATTTTCTCTTGACCTTGTAGGCTTCTCCCATACACACTTGGCACAGAAAAACAAATGTGAAACCTTTGAAAGCCAGTTTTTATCCAGCTAAAATGTTCCTTGAGTCCTAATACATGTACCTTTTTTGTGTGTCAAAAGAACTACTCACATCATTTGACCACCACGAAAGGATCACTATATCACGTTCCTGGCTTTTCAGAAACTATGCCATATACCTTCACACTTAACTTGCAGCTTTTGCAAGGTTCTGCAAGGTACTGAACAAATAAACCAACTAAAATCCCAGCTAGGAAATGCAGTTAAATTACCTCATTCAAAATTACAGAAGAGGAAGACTAGATGATCTGTGTTTACTTATGACAATATATCCTTGCTGTTATTAACGGAAGAGTCTTGAACAACATCACTAATTCAACAACTGAAATGAATGCAGGTATTTCCATTTCAGATTTTTAAAACAAAATTCTCCCTTTCCCTCCTAAATAAAAGGGAGACTGCTGGTGGTCATAAAGCTACACAGCATTTGAAACACACATGGCCACTTACCAATACATTTGTTCACATACATACACACACTCAGCACAAATTCCTGCTGCATTAGCTAAACTTGAGGGTCGTGTGTGGATCACTCACTAGATTTGTTTCACTGAACTAATAACCTTCCTCTCACTCATCACAGATGGAACTAGCACATACTGCCACTGAAGCTATTGAGCTTACAGAACCACTGAGAAGTTTCCAAAGAATTAAAAAATAGCGTCCCAAGTAATAGTCTGAAAGCAGCTGTTGTAAATAGAGGAATACAGAACAAGCCAGTTGCAAAAAGCACTTTCTTCTACACAATTTCAGATTTGCCTGGGCTTTGCTTTCACCAGCTGCATTTTAACAGCTCCAGAAGAACATGGGGGCCATGCTGCTGTTCAAGTTGTGTATGCAGAAGATGGGACTTAGCCATGTACTTTTAGCACTTTTTCTTCTGTTATCACACCACTTTATTTTCTTCCAAATGCCTACTAAAAATGCTTAATAGCATGGGAAAAGAGACCTGAAAGAGAAAGCAGAAAATATCCGGAGCCCCAGCTCTTTACGTGCTACAATATTAAAGGACATTTCTCTCCATCTTTGCTGTGAACAATGGGCAACTGGTCCAGAGTTGTGTGCTTGTGAGAAGAATGGGACGAAATCTTACACCAGATTTCTTGTTGCTAGTTGACAGTAGAGGAATGGCTGTCAGGAGAAGCTTTGCCACACTCAAATTGAATTGAGGCAGAGTCCCAACCCTTTGGTTGGCCAGCCCTAGCAAAAAGGTGAAAGTAAAAAGAAAGCAAAAAAAAATGAGCTGGAGACCGAAATCAGCCCAGGCAACAAACAGGACGCAGCTGTACTAAAGGAATAGCCTAATTCAGCAAAAATGCTCTGACCAGGACTGTAACCATGGGGCCAGTCACTGAACAAAGCAGCAGAGACTGAGATTCACATGTATTGCATCCAAGAAGAACAGACCACCACCAAAAGCAAAAACATCCTGGTTGGGACAGTGAGTCAGCTGGGGCTGCGAATCATACCAGGGGAAATTTCAGTCTGTAGGTAGTTGAGGCTGTGTATAACCACAGTACACATGATGTGTTTGATTCATAGAAGAGAATTCAGCATGCTTCTTCACTCTGGATGAGGTTTTGTTTTTTCTCAAACAATTGTGTACATTTCTATCCCAATGCAGCATGTATGTCTACTTCTCCTCAGAGGTTATGGCAAAGATTCAAGGCATTTGAACCTAGAATGGCCTGGCATAAAGAATTAAATGTCACATTCCCTAGGAAGATACTGGAAAGGAGGTTAATATTACTAATTCAGGTAAGATGAGAACCACAGTTAAGACAAATGGTTTAGCTTCAATTCAACTGAATACACGGATCAACATTAAGTCCTTGGATTTGAGTTTGTCTTTCACTGAAGCTCTTACCCACTGTTAGTTTACTCCAGAAATATTCTGGTAGGGTAAACAACTATTTTGAAATATTGCAACATTTTAATCATATGAGTCCTGCTCAGTCTGCCTGACAACCTGAACAGTCATTTTATCTTAAATACAAATACTTAAAAAACTGAAAGGGAAGAATTTAAAATATATCACAGAATGAAGTAACAGCTGAGTTCATATGTAAAATATCTTTGAAATAAATGCACTCTTTTCCTTAATTAATAACTTTATTTAGGTTACACCTGTTTTCACATAAATCTATTGCTATCAAACAAACATAACCAGAAAACCACATGGAAATGACCACAATAATTGCAGTTGCTTGAGATATGGCTAATAAAATCAGCATCCATTTTACACACACACAGACACATACATACTGTTGTTCCCCTTTAGGTCTTTAAAAATCTGTATTCTGTGATGTGCACCTTACTATTCAGAAACAACTAATACATGTACAGTTTGACGGAGTATAGAGTTGTATGCAGATCAGAGACAAACACTAATAAAGGAAAGAGAGAAAAATGAATAGTTTTCATATAACTTCCAGGAACTACAAACAAACAAACTCACTGATAAAACAAAAGTGAAGTCAGAGAATTCGTATTTTTCTTTCCTGCAGTATCCTGGGAACAGATTTTTAGTAATATGCACATGAGTAACTTGAATGTATATGTCACATGGATAGTAGTGTTAGCAAAATAATCCTTGGCTACTTTTCCTGTTGAACTGTCTCTTTGTGCTTGCACCGCATCTGTACAACAAACTTGCAAATAAGCTGCCTATTGGGGAAAAAGTGTCAAGAGACACTTGTATCAGAAAGAGAGAAAAAGTCACGTGTAGAGTGAGTGACCAATAAAGGTTTTAATTAGCATCTTGGAAAATCAATTTAGAAAACTAGTTGTTCAAGAATTGTTTTATACGAAGTCTTAAGTTGTTTTAGAAATATTTTGATGGATATAGATCCAGAAAAGAGCACATCTGCGAAGGGAAGAAAAAGGCAATTAAAAGCAAAACTTCTGGAAGGGAGAATATGTTTTAGGGTAATGTTTTGTTCCCTCTGTTCTCTTTCCAAAGCCATCAGGAATGGAAAGCCTACTTTTCCACTCATGTCTTTCTAATGAGTGGATGAGTCAAGCATCAAGTTAGAAGATAAATGAACATTAAACATATGTAAAACTAAAAGGGGTATATAATGCTATTAAAAGGCTCTTTCACTTTAGTTTCACATCATCTATTACCTGTCAATACATTGTTTTTGACTGCAAGTTCTCCAAGAAGAATATTGTCCCAGTATTTCAGTCTTGTATAACCAGTAACAATAATAATCTGTTAAAATACAGTATCAGGAATACCTAACTGCCATAAACCGTACTACCTGCAACAGCCATAGCGATCAGTACCTCTTTTTCACTAAGCTTTTGTAAATATTTGGTATGTGCAGAAATAATCTGTGATGGATAAATCCTGAAAATATAGTTGCTCAACTTATTCTCTAAGTTTGGATGCTTATCAGAATATTTTCAAACTACTTGAAGGGGAAACACCATCTGTCTTCATATGAGGAAGCTAAAACCTACATGACACACAGCTACACTTGTATAATAAGCTCTTGTATTAATTCAGTAGTTGGAGTAGCTGCCACTATCCTTTCTGCATTGCATTTTCCTTAAATATAATATATTTAAGCTCTAAAAGCATACATTTTGCAACACCATTGCAACCCTTAGTCTGGGTAACAGAAAGTCAGTTTTAAGGACCCTGTTCTACTCTTGCTCCCATTGAAAAGCTCTATAACTGCAATGGAAGATTGAGTTGTTCTTGTATAATATTTTGCATAAATTTTGTTTTAAAAAAGTAAGCAAACAAAAATACCCCAGTGGCTTGCAACCAAAACCAAATGAATTTGCACAGCAGATAAAGAACAAACAAACATCAGAAACACAAAGTGTGAAGTCCTTGTTGTTTCTGCCTTACAAATAGGCTCACATTTTTCCCTGTCAAGTTCACTGCTGCTTTTCTGGAGCATAGTTCAGGGAATTTCAATCATATAGTGGCAAGTATCACAATTCACATATCGAGTTGTGCCAAGAGACAGGACGGAGGAGGGGAAGACAGGGAGACAGAAGTCTGCCTATTAAAAAAAAAGAGGGGGAGAGAATTTTGCAGTGAAACATTCATAGAAAAACACTGAGACCCTCAGCAGTTCAGTTAACTCATTTGCTTTAAAGGCAGCAATATTTCTTTACTTTGGGGGCTGCCCATAGAGGCGGTGGAGTCTCTGTCTCTGGAGACATTCAAAACCCACCTGAATGCATTCCTGTGCAACCTGCTCTAGGTGACCCTGCTCTGGCAGGAGAGTTGGACTAGATAATCTCCAGAGGTTCCTTCCAACCCCTATTATTCTGTGATTTTTTTTTATGAGACTACAAGAAACAAGTGAAAACAGTGAGAATGACATGGTGGCCTGGGGTAAGTGCTAGGTCATGGAGCAAACGTTCTGCAGACCACTCTGAAAGAGCTATATTCTGCAGGTAAATATGGAGACCATTTCTTGATGTTCCAGAAAACTTTCCACTTCTTTCCTCTGTCAAAGTCATGAGCAGAAAGCATGGTTATGATCTTCAAAAGTGATTTGGAAGATTGCTGTAGTGTCATATGCCTTTTTTTTTTAACGCAGTTACATGTGAGCAGGAAATGCTCCTGCTTGAACTCCGATTCCTGCTCATTCTTTTATCTACAAAGCCTTTGCTATTGAGTGCTGTCTAATAGAGTGAATCAGAGACTGGACACAGACCCAAGAGAGTTGGGTAATTGTGTATTTGGAAAGAAAGCAGCTTCAGGCTCTTTGGGGAGTAACAAAGCAAGCTCAGCTTGATGTGAACGTAGCCATTTTTACTTAGAAAACAAAACAACGTAAAAACAATATGGCACACATTTAAACAACACAAAATGACAACAGGTTGCTATCAAAATAGAACTGTAAACAGAAGCCCTAACTGAATGGACACATTTCCAGGGAATCAGCTAGGCTGTACACAACCATACAGCCAGTGTGCTGTCCTATTCTTTCACCACATTTGGAACTGACCTTGAGTTTAACATAGAGCTCCCAGCCTCCACACCAGCTTTGTATAAACTAGTGTGCAGGAAGAAGTGGCATACATGCAGGGTAAGGCCACAATTTGCGTATGTACCCTCTTTTCTGTGTTCCACAGCACGCACAAAATCATAAAGCCATTGCTTGATGCTATACTATTAATCTATCAATCCTTTTGTTGATCAGGGGTACATAAAATGAATATTTTGTTTGCTGATTATAGGAAGAGTGGAGGATTTGTAATGAGGGCAGTTTATTGATTTTGATTTCTCAGGACTGCTCAGTAATTTGGGTACCTGCAAACAGCACGTGGCTATTTTGAAGTCATATGTTAAGTCATACATCTAAGGAAAAAGATAAGCATAAATATACAAAACAAAATGTTGTCTCGGAAAACCCTGACACTGGATAAGATTAGAAAGTTTAGAGGACAATTAGCTAGCCATGAAGTGCCTGTTGTACTGGTGGGACTTAAAAGGTCAAATGTAATCAACGGATACCTAAGTAAGGGAATCTAAAGCATCAATAGGAAATGATTATACCCCAGTATTTGACAGAGGTATCATGCTAACAGAATACCATGTCCTGATCTGGTGTCCAGACTCTAAGGAGGGCCCTACTAACATGAGACAGTTTTAAGAAGGGGAATAGGAGTAACTGATGATCAGAAGAACTATGGGCAGTAATGTTAAATCCTAGGAGTGCAATCTGTCTAGCCTAACCAAAACCAGTTAAAGGGGCAACCTAGTTCATCCTGTGAGTACTGGCCAGGAAATATAAACATGATAGAAAGTATTTCAACCTCAAAGTTATACAGAAATACTACAAATAGGACTCAAAACAGACAATTTCAAGCCAGAGGTAAAGCATGTTTTGTTTGGTTGGTTGTTTCTTAAACACTCAGGATAGGCTCCTGTTGGAACAACTTAACTTTTTAAAAAAAAAAAATCAAACATAGATGGTTTTCTAAAAGACATGCCCTATTTCAACATGGAATTAGTTTCTATTAACCTGAAGCACTCAGCAATGTGAGAAGTACCAGAACACAAGCAAACTCCTTATAAACACAAGATAGAGTAGCCTTAATCTCCTGGATCCTGGCGAAATTTTTCCTTCCGAAAAATGATCGCTATCTTTCAGCAGATGTGGTCAGGTCTCAGTATTGGCAGCTAGACTCTATTTCTGCATCAGACAAGGAAAACAGTGAACAGAAAATCTCTTCCCTTTCCCCATTGATTTCAAAAATATGTCAAGAAATTTCTTCACTGAATATTTTCATAAGGTGAACCATAACATAGTTGCAATGGCCAGCGTTTGACTGTGCTTAAGTGAAGTTTGCTGAAAAAAAAAAAGAGTGTTAAAGGATGCATCTGAAAATTCTCAGAGCTGGTCTGACTGTGCCCTTCTATGTAGCCCAGCAGATACAAAACTGACTTTATGCTACTGTTGTGCTGTTGTTAAATTGCCAAAAGTAGTTCTTGCCAAAAATTTCCCCTTCTTCCAAAACTTAGGGGAATTTAAAGAACAGGATTAGATGACAAGATCAGACGACAGCCCAAACAGTTGGCAACAACATGGAACCCAAAAGGCTGACTGGTACTTGGGGAACTGTGTTACAGGACAGTCTGTTTCACTCCCCAGGGCTCCTCTGGCCAAGGCAAAACACTTTTACCATGTCTTCCCTCTTTTCCTCTGTACTTACATAAGTCCAAAGATAAACTGGCTGTTTTAAAATAAATTATTTCAGTGGGAAGTTTCAAAGTTTTACGTCCATCAATTCATTCTTTATGTAGTTTAAGAGAGGCAGGTATTCATATTGAATGATGACACCACAAATATAAGTACACTAATGTTCAAGTCAAGGTTTTTATCCACCTTGCCTTGCATTGTACTATAGGAGAAAGTGCAACTGGAGTGTGTGCGTCAGGGGGAATCTTACTTGTATCAAAACATGCTCATAAATCAGAGGCACAGATGGCTTTCCTATATAAAAAACAATCAAAGATTAAACAAGTAATAATCATCTGTAAGCACAACAGTTTCTTATTTGCAGTAGTACCACTTCATAAAATTATCTTCTCCAGGCTTAACTAGAAACATGCACAGTAAAAGATAACAGGATTGATCTTAATTGTTCCTTTGCAATTATACAACTAAGTTTAGTTAAATGAAGGTTAAGGAAAGGGTTGAAATAAGAACTGAGGAAAGAGACAACATGGGCGGAAAGGAAACCTAGAACGGCGGGCAGGTAGATGATATGGCCTGAGCAGCCGCTGTTGTGAAAATCAGACAAGAAGGGAGCTGGAGTTTGGCCAGAGCAACATGCTGCCAGGATGCCAAGGATTGGGGACTCTAAAGTGGCAGACCTGAGGCTAAAGTCAAATGAGCTTGCTGGAAGTTGCATGGAAGGCTGCCTCTGTATGAGCAAAGAGCTTTCAGTCTTCTGGAAGCAATGAAACTTTTTGATCTTTGAGATCAAATCAGACCATATTACTGAAGGGTCACTGAAGAAACTCGTTAGAGCCATTGGCTGTACTCTTCTTGAGCAAGAATTAAAGCTTATGTTTTGCAATCTGGTGTTGACCATTTAAAAATGAGTGAAGTGGCCAAGAGTTCAGAAAGATGGATAATATCTTTCTATAATTTTTGAAATCCAACTGTCTTACAGAAAGATCATTTTGTTTAGCTGGCTAATTTTCAGTGGGAACTTCCAGGGTTTCTCTGGATTTTCTCACAAAACATTCTTCCCTTTTTTCTTTTCCAATTACAATGATGATGTGGAAAAATAATAGTTGAACGTGATTTGTCTTAGAAATGTGTAACGTAATGAAAGACTATGAAGTCTCCACCTGCAGGACTACTTGCAGCAGATGTTCTCCTACCCTAAATTTAATTTTAAAATACTTTGATGGCTTGCAAACGAATACAGCATGTAATAGTTAAAAAGTTGGTTTTCCTACTGGGCACTTGGCCAACCCTTAGGAAATTGGTCATGGGTTCCCACTAAAGCACAGAGCATCTCCTGAGAATAGAGGTCTATCCATCATGAGCTCATGATTTTTATGTTCCAGTTCTCAGAAAAGCATTTTGCTTTCCTTGCTTGTTGTCTACCCATTTAGTACATCAGAACAAAATCTCATTGTTTCATTTCCTAATAATTACAATCTTGGATTTAAAAGAAACATTGTGGTTCAACTAAAATTGTATTTAAGTTCCTTTCTGAAGCAGAACAANATGATTGACTATAAATACATGAGACTGATCAGGTTTGCTTTGAATCAGGTTTGCTTTTTCCTTCAAATGAAACACAAATTCATATGAGCTACCTGTTATTGCTTCCTGAGTAGGATATGCTTGGGAAGTGATTCTACTCTGCAAGTCAGTGAGGAAAATGTCCCCTAAGTGATAATTGTTTCCTGGAATGTTTGAGCTGGTAAACTACTTCAATGTATTTGAACCAATTTCCTACACTAAATGATGTATTATTCTCCAGAAAAAAAGTCTTCTGATAAGGCTTCCACTAGCCATGATAAAAGAAACAAGATTTTTCTCGTTACAATTTGGAAGTAATAAAGAGGTGTGCAAGAACTATTTTCAGTATCACACAAATACCGTGTACAATTTTTGGCCAGACTCTTCACCTCTCCAGTCTTGTCTGTTCTTGCATACTGTCCTTATTAGCTGTCAAAGTATTGATATGACCTGCCTTACCAGACTTCCTACAGATTAGACAAGCTCTAATTATCCTGTAAAAAGAAAAATATTACTACTTTCATTGATCAGATGAGATAAAAATTGGTTTAAGGACAGATACAAAGAGAAGATGCAGGTATCTGAAAGGCAGTTTAAGCAGAATTTAGACAGCTAAATTGAGGTCAATCTACAGAAAGCTTTGTCACACAAGAAATCTAAGCATTGGTAAACGTGTGTGTTTTGCTAGTAATCTTAGGTACATATCCAGGGGCACTAGTATCTGGAAGAGCTTCAATGTTTGAGTAGCCCTCTCAGGCCTCAAGAAGTTTAAAATTTTCAATCTCTACTCCATCTTAGAAACCATAGTCTAACAGATGTGTTTAAAGTTCAGCAAACAACAATAAAAGAGCAGCAATGCGGGGACACTTGCATGAAAACTATACTCCTGAACAATGATTAAAAGTAGAGATCAGCAGGTACAAAAAGAAAGATAACACTGTGAAAGCTCCCTTATTGTTGAAGCAAAAAAGTAAACTTGTACAGTACAGCTAGACTGTTTAAGTCAACCTTTGAGAGCTCTATTATCATTCTGCTTAAACTAGCATAAATCAAGAGTAAAACTAATGATAATGGACATATACAAGTGTACAAGTGACATAAAAATGTAAGAACTATAGCAATAATTTTGACTCAAACAAGGATCCAAACTGAAAACTGATCTTTTGAATCACTGTTCTCCGCATGTCATTCATTACACCTGAATGCAATCAGTAAAGGGGTGGTAAATCCAAAGTAAATCCTGCACTATATGCAGACAAAATAGAAAAGAATTAGGCCATAGAAGTGTATTTGCTTTGTCCACAAACTCTGGAATAGCACTCATTAAACATTCAATAATTACCCCAAATTACCAGGTAAAATAGTAATATGCTACTCAGAATGCAGGAGTGTCATATTGCAGCTATAATTAGTCTTTTAAAAAAGAGGTATCGTTACTTATAAATCACTAATGAATGATAATCTCCGAGGGAAATTTCTCTCCTCTAAGAATAGGTAGGAATAAGTGGGAGGGATCTGTGTGATACACTTCTAGGTACTTGGTCACATACCCATAACAGGGCTGAAGCATGTTCTGGGATTACACGATAAGTAACAGCTCCTCTTCTAGCACTTGCCACGTTGCATTTGCTAAATATAGAGTGGGACAAAAGGATAGTTCAAAGAGAAAAGATAAGAGGGTAAAGCTGTAACTGCTCTCTCTCAAAATGCATGTTGATATATGTATTTTCCATATCTAACTGGTCACAGTTCCTTCCATCTACCTTCAGTAAAACAACTACAGTTGGAAATTATTTTCTCTTCACTTTCTTCCATCCATCTATTTTTCTGTTCCTGATACATACTGAATCCCTCTCCCTCCGAGGCTCCTATTTCTTCCTCGACTACAAAAAGAGGTAAATTTCAACTTGTTGCTGAAGCACAGAGAGGGGAAAGGGGCCAGGGAGTGAATACGGTACAAGGAAAAATCTCACATTTCAAGGCTTTCTGTTCCTGAAAACGCCATGTATAGGAGAGAATACAGGAACAGTGATTATTTCTTTTAAGAGAGGCTATCTGCACAGCTGCCACCCATACATTCAACCTTTATGCCAGCAGCAATGGCAAGGGAAATAGGCATTAGTTTTTCAGTCTGAAAATCTTGTTTCCTTACATGTAAGTAACCTAGATTGATTGTGAGTCCCTGTAAACTGCTGCCTTAGGCAGCCAGTTACTATGTCTGTTCTTTGGGACAATCTATGACTGAAGCTAGTACGCATCCCTTCCTTTCTTCTATTCTCTGTCAAGGTATCAATTGTTAAACTACCTTAACAGCATCTGCAATGAAGACAAACTGCTTTTAAGCCCTCTGATTGTGTCGATACCCTCATTCACAGCCAACCAGCATAGAAGGAAGCCTGTTTAGCAGCTCTTTACCACATACCACTATTCTAAGACATTAGCAAGGCCCGTGGATACTTATACAGAAGGTGCCAGTGAAGTGAACCCACTCCTCAATTCTTCAGTTCTTGTGGACCACAGCTCAGAAGCAGGCAGAACTTCTAATTCTTGCACCTTACATATATCCCTTTTCTGACTAGCCATAAATCAAGCTTCTCCTTTCAGGTCATGCCCAAATGTCTTAGTCAAAGCTTGCTCTGCTGACCCATCCTGGCATCAGCCACTGACTTAGTTTGCCACCTGTTTTGAGAATCCAAATACCTCCCTACTCCTTCAAGCCCATGCACCAAAAACCCCAGCCAAGTTCCCCAAGTAGTTTGGAGAACCTCGCAGAACTGGTCAACAAAATAGTCAGAAACAACTTAATTCCTTCAAGTGCACTTCTTGACTAGCAGCCCTATTAGCAGCCCTATCCAGTCACAGACGCATCAAAGACCTCTCCAAAGACGTGTCGTTATGAAAAAAAAGCTAAATTCCATATTTAGCTGTAATTTCTCTTACTTCTTACGTGAAGTGTAGTATTTTCCCCCAATGCGGTCAAGAAGTCACACAAAAAACCTGTTTACAACCCCTCACATTCTTTGTACTCCATTATCCACAACCAGTCTGCATACCAGACTTTACAATCTACCTATGCCATGCTCTTTCCCTCCACAAGCCATGACTGTATGGCCTTCCCTTGACCTGCAACCAAAAAAGGTCCCATCCAGCCTACACGGATACCTGGCAGAACATACTGTTAAGGGAAAGAGGGTTGAAACAACCTCCACTCATTTTCAGGTGAAACCCTCCCATAATGCCTGATTTTCAGCTAGACTTTAGATTCTTATCCAGAGGTGACACAACCAGGAGGCATTCATTCACCCTTAATTTCCCCTGCCTCTATTCTGGCACAACAGGGCTTCCTGGGAGCTGTTAAACTGTATTTAAGAGAGTTAGCAACAGCTCCTCTGACTATTTCTTGCTTTTAGAGTTAGGGGGTTTTAAGTTCAGACTAGTATGGGCTACGAGGGTTGATTAGATTTAGGCAGAGGAAGGAATGGGGGAATAATGGCATAACAAGACTTCTTACTAGTTCTTAGTCAGTGGAATGCCTGAAATACAGGGCCGGTTTGAGCTCAGACTGAGTATTTATGTCAAATCATTAGGGAATGGGTGGTAAGATCAAAAAGATCTGTCAGAGTAGGCATAGTCACCACCTCCACAGGTTTCACAGCTATTTCCCTGCTGTTTCCCCACAGGGGGCTGGAAGGAGCCCCATTTTACAGTTAAAGTTGTATTAAATTGTCAGGAACCTAATCTCTGGTATTGGAATCGATCCCAGAGTACAGTGCCCTGTCTCCCATCCTGGTAGATCCACATTTCCACATAGCCAGCCGTGTCCTACTTGAGCCAAGCTACATCCAAATTCAGAAGCCACTAGGTATCTAACACAAACTTGAAAGACAATTCTTATCTCGCACCTAATCCTGGCCTCATGACCCTTGCTGTCTCTAAAATTAAAGTTTGCGAGATCAAGACCCCAGTATGCTAGCTGTTCTACAGAGCAACAAAAGCTGCTCCTGACCTGAAAAGCTAGCAGAAAGTGCATGCTAAAAATGCCAGAGGGCGTATCATAATTCTTCTATGCTTTTATTACTAACACCTACAAAGAAGTCCACAAAAATGTTTTTGTCATAAATTAGGTCAAAAAGACATGTCAGTTGAAGAATAATAATCAAAAGGAATGGTCACAAGCAAGAAGCTATGAAAAAAATAACATTTTCACCTCTGTAATTAGAGCTGATTGAAGGACATGATCAGACTCGTCCAATCAAAAGCTTAGATCCAGTATGCCAAGAAGAGTGACAAATGGGGTATACTTTCTTGCAGTATATGTAATCATGCAACATCAAGAGTCAGATTACAAAAAGAAGTGCTCTGCCATTAGGAGCTGTTCCTTTAGCTCATGTTTGTTTTGAGGTTTCCCAGCTGCGAAGTATTCTTGCAACTTAAATTAAGTCAGAGCAAAATTTATCCTTAAAACACCGGGCACTAGTCACCATTTCTTAACATCTCAGTGTTAAGAATTTTTTCTTCTGAGTTTTTGAAACTTATCCTACAAATACTGTGTGAAAGCAAAACATACTTACTTGCCGCTTTCCCTACTCAATGTTTTCAGCAAACTATTAAAAATCAGGTATTCTTGCTACTTTGTTTACCTGGCAATGGTTCTTTGAACTTTTTTTGCTTCTTATGTCTGGCAGTCAACAGAAAGCATCCCATGCCAGAAGCAGACCTGTAATTAGCCCCGTGCCCTGCAAATCTTCAATTTGAGAACATAGTCTTCAGAAAATTCAGTTTAGAAACAAACTGGGAAGTGAGCAACTAGATTTTTAGAAGTTCGTATCTACACTTTCAAACCTGCTCTGCACATAGAATTAAGTGTCATAAAACCCAAAAGAAAGTAGCAGAGAACAAATCTGAGAAAAAGTTTTGAAAGTAGCTACTGATTTTAGACTCACTGGAAACCATATTTATCTGATTTTTTCAGATGAGAGACATGTATCCTGCAGCAGAAGCCCTCTCAGCAAGACAAAACATCCTCAGGATTCATCCCTAAGGAAAAAGCATTTGCATTTGAGAATGCTTATTAACGTCTTCTCCTTAGTCACACATCGAGTTGCAATAAAAATTATTCCTGCAATTGTGTTAACTAGTAGACACTGCTTTCTTCGTGCAATTTGATTTTACATTATCTGAATATAAGACGATTCATGAAGTTGAGATCATAATAAATAATATAAGAAGTAATTCACAAGATGCCAGGGGGTGGGAGAGGGAAGAGTCTTTCACGCAAACACAGGACTATCAGAAACCCCTGCTTAAAATTCTCACATGAGAGTTAACCTGAATTTTCTCTGCAGAGTAGTTCTTGAGAGTTAATACTTAAGAAAGAAAATAAGTCTCATTAGTATTTACTAGCAGGCTTGGTGAAAATGTTCCAGCTAGTCAGGCAGCCAAAATTTCATTGCAGTGAGAAGGGATGATCACACACACATTCAAGGACAAATCTCATGAAACTCATGTTTGACAGGAAATTGTACAGGAAGCTAATTTAGAGAGATCAAAATGAGGGTGGTATGTTCCCAGGACCCAGGGCAAGTCAGAAATCTTGCAGCTGAATTTTGTACATATGGTAATTTGATCAGAGTGGATATAGCAGAGAAGGAAAAGAAATAGTTGATTGAAAAATGTAGAAAAAAGAAAAATCAGCATGGGAACAAGAATTCGGTATCTCTGTAAATAAGCTGGATCACAAAGCTCCCAAATCAAATAAAAGCTATTTTATTGTAGTACGGTCAGAAATACCATAAATTGGGATAAATGCATCAGACACCGGTCACTTAAGTTGTAGTATTTGAAGTTGCTATGCATGTGTTTTCACTTATCTTCTAGACAGCACACTAAATGCACTCCTGCCTCAACACTACAAACTAAAAAATGGAGCATGAGAGCAGAACACAGGGAGAAACCAGCAGATTTGACGGTAACTATGCACTTTGAAGCTTACTTTTTTATGCGTCCAGCATCAGGCAATTATAAAATGCTTGTATCTTTTCTATGTGTATGAGAAACAAGGAATATGACCCTTTTCTATGTCCTCTATATTTCCAGAGGATTGATAGAGAGGAATTTCAAAAGTCTGTAGGAAATGTATGTGGGCTGCAGCCTGCAGATCCCACAAACACTGTACACATCCTTTCAGTCAGCCATCTGGTGATTTGTGGTAGCATGAACTTTGATCATAAGTCGAAACAGTTTAATAACATCAAGTACAGCAGTGTCCAAGTAATCCAAGTAAGAGCAGAGAGCAAGTAATTAGAGCTATAACACTGACTTTCTCTAGGAAAATTCACAACTCACAATATCCTTCCTGATGACTAAAAAATAAAATCTGGTATTTAATTTGCTGGTTTATATCAAAACCTGCATCATCTTATTTTTGATCTTTTAACCAACTTAAGTTAGCGACTAAATCATAATCTGTTTGAATGATTTTTCCTTTATTGTTCATAAACACAGGCAACTCAGCTAATATCGGTACATGAACTGGAAGTAATCTGAATTTACACCCATTCGTCCTTTCAAGAGGCAAGAAATCCAACATTGCTTCTATGCTTTTGTAAACATGTATTAAAAGAGACTGTGTCTTGGGTTTCTTTGAGGAGAATCCCAGAAGCTGAGCAGGAAAGAGGAGGAGCAATGAATGGGAAAACAAAAGAAAAGTTAGATGTTTCCCACACAGCTATAGGATTTCTCTGGGGATTTACACAACCTAGGCCAAATTCTGCACTCAGTTACATTTGTAATACCTGACTGATTTCTGGAGAGTTGTGTATGCAGGGGAAGGAAATTTTGCACCCTGTTTTTATCACAGGAAAAATAAAGCTAATTCTAAAAAACAACTTAAAAGTCATACTCTTCTAACATAAAACAACCACAAGTGGCAATGTACAAAGAATGAACTGTAGTTTACGTAATTCTTCAAAGTCATGTTCAAAACTTTCTGACAAAACCATGAAAAATTTCTAAAATAACCCAACCCCAAACTATTGGAATCTGAATTTAAAGCAAAGCAAGTCAGAAATCTGAAGGATAAAACAGAAGTGGACAGTTACAGCTTAAAAAATCCACAAGGTCATGGACCTATAATAAATAAGTCCAGTGTGCACTTTCTAGGCTCACATACAGAGCATGAAACTCTCCCCAGCACTGATCACACAAGACAGTCCCATCATCGAGGATGAAGTATATCACAGATTTTAGCAGGATGTACAAATGGGATGACTCAGATAACAAGGCAGAAGTGAGAAGTCAGGCTGAAGTCGCCTTCTTCCACTCTGCTGGATGATTTCCCCATTTCTGCATTCCTGTAAATGTGATACTTCTCATCCTTGATGACGGGACTGTATTATGCGGTCAGACACTTCATCCACTTTGCCCTACATTTTCTAATGTTATTGAAGTGATTTGGCTGAAAACATGAGAAAGTCAGTTCTGTGCATATTTTGGTTTTCATTTTTTCAAGCTTCTGCTGTAAGTGCAATAAGAAGAAACACTCCTTCAGTTTGCCTGGTGTAAAAATGAACCACCACCCTTCTCCACATTGTGAGCAACAGCATACAGTTCTCCCAGGACCTGCCATCATTACATGAACTGTAGGTGACTATTTAATAATTTAAAATCCTTGGAAAGGCTTAAATGCTCTGCACACATACTGACCAGCTTCTAGGAAATTAGAGAAGGCTGAAGGCAGGGAGAAAGAAAGTGTCTAAGATGTATTTAAGGTGCATCTGCATTTGTTTTGTTCTGTTTCGTCCTGGGACTGGGTTTCCCTCCCAGTCATTAATACTAATACGGGATCATAATCACATTCACTCTGAATTGAACTGAACTTAGTAACAGGCATGGACCAGAAGCTAAACTGGACAGGAGTCTACATAGTGCATACAACAGGGGCATGATACACACTGAATGTGTCTCCTCCCTTGGAGTCCTTCTGAGATAATCCATCAGGCAACTCACGCCTTATGGCTCCCATGCCACTACTTCAATGTAACAAAGCAAAAGCACTAATCTGACAGACCAAAAGCAGTCCTCCCACTTTTGGTTACTGCTTCTCTTCTTCCCTGATATGGGACATTTGGGGGTTTCTCCTAGTAATAGCCTGCACATGTGGTTTTGCTGCCAGAAGAGTACCATGGCAACAGGGTGAGGAAGTGATCTGACAACAAACCATAGCAGCAAGCACCACTCTTCCGAGTTTATAAAACTGAAAGCAGCATACTTAAAGGCCCATATCCTGGATCACTGCCATAGTACACACGCTCAGATTATACACTGGGTTTTTGACTGAGAAACCACAATACAGGCCCTCATCCTACCCTTTTATTGGAATCTTCCAAATGTACCTACAGAGACTGAGGCCTGGTTTCTTTTTCAGTGTCTTTGGTTATAAAGACAGGACAGAATCACTAGAAAAGGTCTTCCTACGAGCCCAGAACACCGCCAATCTTTACCCTTTTTCCCTGAGGCATCAGAAGTACCCTCTTTCTCAAGCATAGTCAGGAACCTTGGTATTTGTCCAAATATGTTTGTGGAGAATGAAGGGAGAACATGGGTTCTCCTCTTCCCTGTGCTTTTCTCCACGTCCTGTACCACCTACACAGAAGGGAAGGAACACACTAGTCAAATGACTCCCATGACCTATATGTTTACAAACCAGCCAAATAACTTTTCTACATGAGGAGGAATTGCAGTATGACTCACTGATGGCTAATCACAGCACACTATTGCAGCAATAACTACCACATGAGCATCTCCAAAGGAAAATTGACCCTTCCAGTACCTGACCTCCTGTGTAACCACACACGCTTATCACCCTGCCCATGTGGCACCTCTGTCAAAACGGCCTTGCGTTTGGAATACAATCACACAATGCCCCTGCTTGCTTTTTCATCCAGAGTTCCTAACAACTTATCAGTGTTCTTATTTCAAGGAAGGTTTGAACCCAACTCAGGTTTGAACCCAACTCTTAAGAGAACATTGGGGGTATTGTAACACCCACAGTATGAGAACGAATGACAGTTGGAAAATGCTGCTGAAAAAATGTGATTTAATTTGCACTGGAGGGTGTGTCCCCCCCCCCCCATTAAATTCACAAGCAATCGCATGGAAGAGGAAAATGCTCCAAATCTAGTTATTTAGTAAGAAAAGAAGCAAAGTCTTTTCACTCTAATGCCTTGTTTACAATGTAAAAGCTCCCTGAACTGCAAGAACTAGGCCTGATTCTGGACGTTGCTCTCCATGGAAACATCAAGAATAAATCAGCTAAGTCTCATGATTCACTGATTCTTGGAAGCCTTTGCTGGGTATCCATCAGAAAAAGAGATGACAGATTTCCATTCTTCGGAATATCCCAGTAGGTATGAAGATGTTTGTGCTGGCAAAGTAATAATAAAAATAAAAAAGTAATAATGTTTGGAAACTGGCAGTGATCATTCCAGTAAAGTGCAGTTAATTTTTTCTTGATCACAAATACAGCTGTCTTAAAAACATCTCTTTAAAACTGTTGTTTTAAGACTAACTATATCTGCAAGTAACTGGTTACCCCTCCACCCTGTTCTACTTTTCCTGACAGATAAGTTAGGTACAGTTTCTAGAAGGATACTCAATATGAAGTTTCTTTTAAAGCATAAGGAGGAGGGGAGAGAAAAAGACATTCAGTCAATGACGAAGAATTTTTGGTTTATAGATTCAGACATTTCTCAATACTTCCTTTATATTATTGCCTAACAGTAGACTTCATATAACATCAGTTGAAAACTACTGTAATACAAGAGGATAAGCCTCATCTGAAAATTGGGAAACAATTTATGTTTCTCAATCAAAACTGCAGAGCTAAAGCTACCATGAGTAACAGGAAGCTTAAACCAGCTTTGACTGGGCACTTAAATAAGGTTTTAACCATCAGGATGAGCTGAGATTAATAGTTAACATGAAGTCTGGCATCACTTTTTTTATGAGTTGATATTTCAGTGAACACTTTCTGAACTGAAAGGAGTTACCATGAATGATGTCATCCTTCATCAAGATGGCATAAATATAAAGAGGCTTAAGTGGCAACTTAGCTGATATCAGTGTAGTAAGGGAAAATTCTCCGGTGTTCAAAAATTATGCGTGAGCTAGACCTGGTCAGAAAAGTTTTTATTCACTGGAAAAAATACTAATTAAAAAACTCAAATATTTCAAAGAAGTTTGCTGATTTCGTAAAGAACTCATTTTTACAAGAACAGTTTTAGAAGTTTTTTCAGCCTCTGCAGAATAATTAATTTTCTAGTTTGAGTTTTATAAAAGTTATTTGCCTTTTCTTCAATTTCCATAGTGTTCTCCAGCTCTATCCTTCACAACACAAGTGTTCCTTAGTATCCAACTGCTTTAAAAGCAAACTCAAAAGGCCTTGTCTTTACTTGCTTTTCAACAATGTCTATATATCCCTTCTCTGTTTTATGACTAGTCTCTCTACCTAAAGCTGCTGTTTCAAGCTGTCCTTCTTCAATATGTCCCATATCTTGCTCCTACATCTGGATCACCACCGAATCTGCAGTCATTAAAACCCCTGGTGACTCTTGGTACAAATCTTAGAACCAGTACTGTCCTTATTCTTCACCAACGACCAGATCCCTCACTTTTTATGACTCTGCAATCTGTGACCTATTCCATACGGATTACCCCTTGTTCATTATCCAAATGTCAGTTTCCACTTCTGATCAGCCATGGAGATCATCTGATACCTCTTACATTTAAAAAGATCATCACTGGGCTTTTTATCATGCTGCCCTTTGCACTTGCATAGAGCTCCCCATAAACACTCACAAAGTTATCACACAAACATCTCCAAGGCTCTTTTTTGCTATGCTGCCATAAAATTATTAGTGCTGCTAACTATTAAGCTCTTATGCCCAGCTACCACCAAGTATCATGCTAGCCAATACTGTTTTATTGTTCCTTTAGGCTCCTTATCTCTTATTGCCTACTTTGCCTCTTCTATGTACTGACATTACAAACTTTAAATTAGCTTTCCACTCTTTGTAATTTGTGTACTGCACAGCACAAGCTGACACCAGTTTCTCACTACAGTTCATAGCAATATAGTACTGCACAATAAGACCAATAAAAAAGGGAGCTGCAGCAGGGAAGCATTGAGTTCATTTTTCAGAAAGACAAGCAGGCGAGATGTCTACATCCTGTTGGAATTCAGACACCTACATGCTTCCACAGAGGTCATTAGGAACCCATTTTCATCTTTAACGGTCCCCAGAACCTTCTGCAATAAGTTTCTCAAGACATGGCTTCTGAAGGATGACACAAAAGATCAGTTACATAGTTTTGACTCAAGTCCACTTTGTGACAGCAGGAAAGAATTTCATAACTGGGAATATTACTTCACACAAGCTCCAAGCTCTCCTTAAGACAGAAAGCCAAAAGCATACATTATACACCTTTCAAAATAATATATTGTTCTCTCTGAACCTTCCCCTTTAAGGAATATGCAAAAGATGAAGTGAAAGAAACATGAGAAAAAAAGGAATGTGAGACAGAAAGATCGTGAGAGAGGTTACTCTCATAGCACTTTTGATCTGGCTGACACAGAGAGGTAATAAAAATTCATAAGAAGCCTGTTCTTGCTCAATTTCCAGGACAAAAATGTCTGGATATCTATCCAAAGCTGACTCAGCCTTGACATCTTTTGATCCCAAGTGCCCTATTTCTTTGTAGCCAAAGGTATTGTGAAGTATTCACAGAAATGCACACATTTCCCAGTGGGTTTTGGTATAGCCTGATCAGAGTGGAATAGGAGAAAAACAAAAGCTAGAACAATGCCGGATACAAACAAAAAAAACCAAACAAAAATCCCACCCAACCTACTACAGGAAGAGTTAAAACCTTACCATTTGTAACAAACACAGTTTATTATTCATATAGTTCTGCATGCATGCTGTACAGTGTTTCCTCTGCAGTCTCAGTATTAGAACTGTCAGATCATGTTACCAATACACATAGGCAATTTTAGAAAGTGGGATTTTTGCCTATACAAATAAAAGTGAGGAATGTGATAGATCTCAGACCAAGGAAGGCTACAAAGCAAAATCAACATTATCTGGAGAAGAGGATGTAGGAGGTAGGAATTTTAGAAGCGCACACATGGGGTGTTTGTAACACACCTCAACTGACTATACTTTACACATGCCAAGCCTCTTTTGATTTTTATAATAAAATCAAGAAGATAAATATATGTTCCATATATACCTACGTTTATGATATAGAGGACAAGGAGCTAAACAATGGCTTAACAGCACCTGACGTATGTGATTGTATTACTGTAATACCTATCAGCTTTTATTACGGAAAATGCCCCATTCTGCTACCTGCTGTACTAATACAGAATTGAAGAAATTAACTGAAGAAAACATTACTTTGGTAGAACTATTATAGAAACCCTGGTGTATTTTAAGTTAGTAAATCAAATGTATTCATAGTTATTGATTTCATGCTATTGGTCAGCATAGTCATACTTTGCTGACCCCTAAGGCACTGAGCTGAAGTCTGCATAGTTCTTTTTCCTCATGTTCCCCAAGCCAGTTTAAGAATCATGATAGTATGGCCTAAGTTTTAGAGATGCAGAGCATGGATAATTTTCTCCTCCAATGTAATTCTGAGAAGTTCATCCTGTCTGATATTGGTCATACAATCAAGATACCAAATGTTAGCTTTCAATTTCAATTTAGTTTACTGTCTCTGAAATTTTGATCAAATTCATTTTAGCTTCAATTAAAATCTATTTGATATCACTGTAAATCCTGAAATAGAGCTACTTCACACAATCTGCACCAGTGAGATTGCAACCAGAATCTAACATCTGGATTGCATTTAGAGATGTACTGTTTTGTTTCAAATATTACTTCATTGTCCACTCATTAGCCATGAAGACACACACTACTGTATTGTTTGCACATTTGTATTTGCGCTGTCTCATACAGCTATGAACACTCCTAACATTGGATTTATTCAGTAAGGAAGGAAACTGAGAAAGAAATTAATTATAGCAACATTATTCTCTAGCACGTAAGTCACCTTGTAAATACAATGGAAGGTCAATGACTACTGAAGGTAGAAAATGATACAGCATCATCCAAAGTTTATGTCTGTGACTAATATCCATTTAATTTCAGAAGGATTCAGATTAGGCTGTTTAGCTAGCTTCCAACTAACTTTTTAACATATGGGGAAAGCAACAACTACATAGCAAGGCAAGTGTGGAGTTTTCACACGTTCACTTTGGTGTGCTTATATAGAAGAGTCCAACAAAGTTTTTACTGCTTAAAGCTACTGTGGGTGAACTAGAATAACTGAGACTATCTTCGAGAGGTATACCTAAAGTGCAACCTTCTTCCAAGCACTCTTAACTCCGCATAAAGTGTGAACAAAGCATGGAACACTGAGAAAGTCAATCTATTTTTTTTACTGGTAAGCTTTGTTCAAGTTATCATGAAACTTTTAGGACAAGTATACCCTGGGTTTCCCTCTGGCTTGCACACAACACCAATTAAGTACACTTTGGTTGCCTGATTTAAAACTGCCAAAGTGAGAAAGAACACAACCTTGGGGATATACGCTAATTTGAGTTTACAAAGTTTTTTTGTTTTCTATTTGCAACTTTTACTCACGTATTTCTCTGGAAAAAGAAGCCACAGAGGGAATCAATACAAAATTTCACAATATCCCTTTTAACTTTATTATTACTGCTATGCACAGCATACCTACACTTTGATTTCTTTAGTGTGTCCCCCTTTCAGAGAATATATGAAACAGAATTCAGAGAATACGGTGCTGTGAGGGAAAAAGGATGTCCTAGAACTGGAATGTTTCCATGGGACAGCCAAGCATGGGCCAGTTCCTGAAGACAGTGACAGGATGTAAGCTATTGCAGTTGTTTAAACTTGAGCTGGGGGCATCTTACGGAAACTATTACAATGCTGATAGAGAGACAGAACTGATTATTTAGTAAGTATTACCAGCTGTTTTTTCTAGTTCTTTCTGCTTGTTTTCAAGAGTTGAATATTTCAAACACATTTGTTCTAGATCCAATAAATGAAAATCTAGTAAATGAGTGGGAATGAGATACTGTTAATATTCCCAAGTATGATTATGTGGTTCTTTCACAGACACAGATTCAAAATACAAAGATTTTGCAATAACAAGCTGCTGTTTTAAGTCGCAAACACTATTCACAACAAATATGATTTGAAATACAAATGCTATGAATTGTCAGGAAATGCACCTGATAAACAACCTATGACTGTCTGGATATGGTCCTGAGCAACCAGCCCCAGGTGGCCCTGCTTGAGGACCAGATGACCTCCAGAGTTGCATTCCAACCTCAATCATTCTGTAATTCTGTGAATATATGTGCACAGAAGTGGACATACAAGTACCTCTTTTGTTTGAGACACTAACATTTTGAAGAAGTCCCTGTTTGAGGGTCCAAATAGTAAAGACATAAAGGGACTTCTCAATAAATTATGAACATTAAGATGACAGGCAGAATGTGAAATCATACATCATTAAAATACTGCAAAAGGAGTGCCAAAGTGAAAGTCACTGGGTTTGCACAGAGGGATGCAAATTATTGCTAATAAAACCTCTAATCCATATATACTGAAGTGTTTTTTTTTTTTTAAAATGACCAAAAGAGAGTACTATCAATTGGATCAGTTATTTCCAATTTCTCTATATTCAGACCTCACTCTCTAGCACTCTTTCAGTCTCTCATGGAGTCCTGCCATGGTACCTATACGAAAAATATTCTCATAAGCTAAAACCTGGCAAACATTCACCTATGCACATGATTTTATTAATAGCTGCACATGCCTAATCTCAGCTACACAATCACAAGGACTTTAAAGGTCAGCTCCCTAACCATAGCAAGACTGAGGCACTTTTAAACCTGACAGTACCTATAAGTAGATAACATCATGCATGTATCATTTAGTATCCCTCTTCCCCACTCCTTAAAAGCTCCAAGTCTTTTGGAACTAGGATCAGGACTAACTCATATAGAGTTAGTAAACACACCTAGCAATATGCATTTTCACACCAAGTTGGACACTGAACAAATAAATTCTTATACAAAATAGGAACATGTTAATAAAAACAGCTGAAGGCAGAAAGGAGGGTATTCAAATTATCACATTTAGGTGTCTATGTTAGGAGGATGATTTGCCTTTGCAGAAGATGAGAGAGATCTCTCCCCTGTGACTAGGAAAGATTCTAGACAGATGACACTTCTATTCATTCATTGCTTACATTTAAATTTTGTGAAAACAGTTTCCCTAATGACACAAATCAGGACATTAGATATGCCACCATAGAAATCACATCAGAAGGAGAACAGATAACCTTTAAATACAGAGACAAACAAATAAGATTTAAATGTAATACAGACAGCAAGAAAACACATTCTGAAATAGAACACAGAGGATTTCACTAGTACTTTGTGCAATGGCATTACAACTTCGCTGTATTCTTGGGATACACTCCTACCTGCTGCTGCATCTTAACACTGCACTTTCCGCGCTGATCTTTAAAGGTCTCTTCCAACCCAAACTATTCTATGAGTTTATGATTTGTTTCAAATTGGTGGTTTGTAGTGAAAATGTTGCTAGCTTTTTCTTTTTTTTTTCCCCAGTCATTTCTGCCAGTCCTGGTTTACAACAGAAACTGCTGTCCACAGTATCCATAACTCGTTGTCAGGAAAGAATCAGTCAGTCAGAAATAGGTAAAGCAGCATGATAGGTTCCCATTTAACCTGCTGTAAGACTGACATATAAGGCAACCTAGTTTGCTAGCCAAGCAAAATAAAGTCAAATTATTTCTCTCTTTCTAAAAACACTGAGGAAGAAAAATGACCTAAGTTAAATAAAATGTTAGCATAAGAGAAATTTTCTTCAATGAAACCCTAAATAAATTTATGCCAAAAATTGGAAGAGTATATTTTGGAGCACCCTTTAATTAGGAACTAGGAGGGACAAGAAACCTAACTGGTTTCAAGGAGGACCACTGATAAATTCTTGTAATGCACTAAATGATATGGTTGTCTGTGACAGCAGAGCCTGCTCCCAGCTGTCTAGAGATTCTGGATCCTAGATTTTCAATTGGTTTGTCTGACCGCCCTCCTAAGTAAAAGCTATGTTAACGAGAATAAATATAACTCACATTAAAAAGAATAATAAATTCACCACAAAATTCATGAGCAGAAATCAAATCAATTTCTGCCTACAACCCGGACTAGGGAAATTGAAACTAATCCCTTAAAAGTAACCCCTTAAAAGCTATCATTCAAGAAAAGCTAAAGGACATTTTTTTTTTTTTAATTCTCTTTTGTCAATGAAAATATAAGCAAAGATCACAGCGAGACATTGTTTTAAGCAAAAGAAAAGCTAAAGGACAGGAAGGGGAAAAGATGTGTACAGCTGCCCACATCTGAGAAGCAGCAGCATTTCTTCAGAGGAAGGCAAGAATAGTGAGTTTTATGTGGAGAATTCAGCACCTGCTAAGAAAACCAAAAATTTTGGAAATGCAATAACACAAGTTACACATACTAGTTAAACCAGGGAACTACTAAACCCCATTAATTTACAGGTAGAATAAGGTTATGCTTTGGATTCATGAGTGTTCTTCTCAAGAAAATATATTTTTAAAGTATTACCGTGAATGAAACAACTTCCTATAAATTAAGCCAATTTCACTGACTCTCAACATCAGCTCATGTCCGAGACTTGGTAATTCACACTTGTGTATATTTGAGAAGCTTCTTTAGACAAAGCCAAGCTTGGTAGTGACAAAAGGCTGTGGGAAAGGCTGTCTGGATGGCACTTCCATCGAATACAGAACATATAAGTGCCAGAAAACTTCCAAGAAAGCCTAGTCTCCTTAGGTTTTCAGACCAGTTTTGTTTGTCTCAGAAGTAGGCATACATTTTGGAGAAGCACCAAACTTCCACTCACTACCCAACAAAATCTGAAAGTTTGACATGTAACTATTAATGTAAAGTCTGAGCATGCAATCTTTTTGTGTTCTCTATAGACATAGTTTTCCCTTCGATCACCTTTATAATTTCAAAGCAGAGAAGCATTAAGAAGCTTTTCAATCAACATGGAAAAGGTTTCCTCTTTACTATTTTCTTCGCAGATTTTCAGTAAAATCACTGTACGTTTAGTTTCAAGTCTAAAACTTAAATACAAGTAAAGATCTGTCTAAAATGGCTTCCCATGTTTTCAGACTACAAATGCTACATTTCAACTTGATCCACTCAGTATATTTCAGTGTCAACTGCCACTAAACATTTTGTTGAACTGGAATGTGGCTGCTAACAGAAAGCTATGCAGAACAGGGTTTTCAAAGGCAAACTCAACCGTTTTTGTAAGAAAGGAACAAACCAAAATCTTCCCTCTGCTATCCCTGTGAAAATCTACAGTCAGTCCATTAATGCCAACATTGGCAGAATTGTGAACATACCTGAAAAACTGGACAATCAATTTAATTGAAGTCAATGGAATTCATCAGAGTAAAAAAACCGGTGTGTCCTGGTATGAATGTGATCTGCAAGGCAGAGTTTTGTGACCCGAGATCATCGCTACCGATTTTTCTTACATGTCACACAGTACCATCTTATCTCTACATCTAGGGCAATGCCACTACACACTGGACTAACCTGAGATATGAATCTAGACCATTGAAAACTTTCTAATCATGGGTTCAAACTGACTTTACATGATACTGGTTTTATGATATGCAGGAAAATTCCTTTTTTTTTTTTTCTTTTTAAATCCAGTTCGGGAAACTTCACACGTGGGGCATGTGCAATGATATAATCATTATACATATTATTACTAATACAGTAAATTTATATTTCAAAACACTGTAGAAAAAACATTCCTCTTCTCAGATGCAATATATTGCAAATTATATGCTACAGTCTGAAATAATTCTAATCAGAATCAGCTCTCCAGAAAAATTAAAGCAGCAAGGTTCAGGTATAGTCTGTGCACTTTGATTGCAGATAGGAGGCACATAACAGCTGTCACATCATTAAGACTTTTATTCGAGGTGTAATAGGAATGTGAAAGAGTAAGAAGCAGCAAGAAAAAGGCAGATGCATGGTTCAATTCTCTACTATAGATTAGCCAGAAAAGCCATAGGATATCACAGGACCTAAGGAAAAGGTAGGGTAACAACAGAATTATGACAAAATTCTGGACAACAGTTGCTTTCTAAGGCTACTTCTGAGATGCTGGACTTGTATGCTACTTTTAAAAAGGGTCTGAACATAATCTCTCAATGACAATGCTAACACATGTGATGCTACTCATGTGCAAGCACTCCTACAAGTCTTTCCTATTCTCCTGACATCCCTCCGTACATATTCAGCTACCTTTGCATATTTGCTTATAAGTCAGAGACTGGCTGATGTTAGTAAAACAAAATGACATTATAACTCTTACCACCAATGGCAGAACTAGCATACAAAACAGCAGTACCTAAGACAGAAAAGCTTTAGAACTGCCAGAAGTTTGGGTTTTAATATTTGTAGGCCAAATTAATCATTCCCTGGTTACATTCCAGTTACTACACTCTGTTCATACAGATACAGCAGCACACCATTTTTGCTTTTTTGCATTAGGAAACGTATTTCTTACAGGTTGTATGCTGTGCTAGTTATCTTTCTGTAACAGATAAGAGCAAACGTATAAAATTTACAAGAGGCAGGCTCCTAATGTAAGGGCCTTTACATAAACCAGAGGCACTTTACTGGAGCAGTTCGAACTTACATTGTATGATAGCACAGCAATTTTCCCAGTGGTGATGCAGGTTTTTAAGTGGTAGGCTACAAAGAATTTCCAACTACTTAGTTTAGGTTACCGCTCAGTACTGACACACATCCATAATGGTAGACTCTGAAAAACTCAGTTTTCATGTTGAAACAAAACATGAAATCATCAACCAGAAAAAGGTCAATTACCTCCTGTGATGTACACACATCTTTCTCAACTCACCTTTTGGAGTGTTTTACTATATATTAAAAAATATACATGTGCAATTTAATTACATCATCTGTTTCCTTCCTATAAACAAAGTGACAGGAAGCAAACGAAAACATATATCAGCCATGCACCTGGCATCTTCCACTGAAGAAGCATACCTTGTACAATAACCCAAGTACGGGGATAAAAAAAAGTGTTCGCCTCCACAGGGATTACATATTTCCCATGCCATATAAACTTTCAAATATAAACTTATTCTATAGATTGCAAGCTATCATTTATTATCTACTAGTTTTACTTACTCTAGTCATTCTTATTTGTGGACTCTATTATAGGATACACTCTACAGTATGTCTCTCTGTCAAAAGGAATTTGGAACAGATTTATAATAAAGAACATTGTATCTTTCCTGTAGTTCTTGAAAGATAAATATTTCTTGGCAAGATACATCCTGTGTGTTTCACCCTCTTACTGGGGGTCTCTACTATCTTTTGTCTCAACATCTGTATTCAGTCCAGTATTTTATCTTGTGCACTTTCAAAAGTGCTACAATTTACTTCCATGGTAAGGAAAAAACAAAATAAAGTCTTGTTTTTAGAATTGACATGGCTGGATACCCTTACATCTCTCCAAGACAAGCTACCAGTTCTGAATCCACAGTACTTTCTATGTCAGACACAGAAAGGAGAGAGAACCAACTAATCTAAAACACACCAAAAGCTCCATGAAAATTGCTGAGATTTTTAAGTCTTACTAACAGCAGGTCTCTGAAGTCATCACTTTGATGGCTGTGACTTCACTAAGCATCCCTTCCAACATGGAGCTCATTATGTCTGTGGAGTTAGTGTCAACCCCCACAAATCTTGAATGCTGTGGGTGATTACCATCAGAAAACATACACAGCTATTTCCTTGATTGAAAATTAATTGGTAGCAAATAAATGTCGAGAAACTAATCAGCACTGGAAATGCACAAAGAAATGCTCTTGATGTGCCCCATCCCTATTCTGCAATAGGGTTGTAATCGGCAGCAGGAAAGTCTAATGCTTCTAATGTAACATCAGTGAAATAGCCACTACGACTCTCTAAAAATCATGACTGTTGGACTCGCTGTTTTTCTGTTGATACAGCTGTATCTGTTGATACAGCTTCTTAATTCTTCACAGGAAAAATCATCTGTATGTAGCCTCTACTGTACAGTCACAGGAGCATGGACTCTTATGTGGCCTTCTGTTTTTCAATGTGAAAATTTTAGAACTCTGAATTGGCTCTCAGGCCTCCATGACTACATAGAGAAGCTGAAGAGAATAGTCTGTTCTTTAATGAGTTTGAGTAAAATGCCAGTTGGAATTTATTTTAAAGTTTAAAACAGGATAATGATGTAAAATGGCAATATGACTTCCTCCACAAAAAGACTGGTCTCTAAAATGCAATTTACAATAGCTTGAGATTTGAGTCATTTGGGGTGAAATTCTAGCTTCACTGAGAAACAAAAACAATTTTCCAAGCAACTTCAAAGTGGTCAGGATTTCATTCCTTATATGCTTCAGATTTTATTCAGAGGAGGAATAAGCTGTTGAAGTTTAAAAAAAATATGCTTCATTTAGTTAATTTTCAAATGCACCAAGATGCTGGAAGTATACCAATTCTTAAGTTGTAAAGTGGGAAGAAAACCTTTGAAATGTCACTTTAAAGAGAATAAGCAGGGTTCTTATTAAAGGGTCTTATTTGGCAACAACAAATTGTAGCATGCCTTCCCATTCCTCATTCTCCTCTTATAACTATTATTTATTGCCATTACTGGGATGTGTTCTATAATTGGATTCTGGCACAGATTGGTGGAAAGAAAAAAATCTTTCCAATCTGATTCAAAATAGGTTTTACTTTGTAAAATACACATGCAAAGAGTGAAAGATTATCTCTTTGCTCCCCATTCCAACCTTTTGGACATTTTAGTCTCTGCAGACTTTAAACCTGCAATTTCTGGAGTTTTTATAAACTGTGTGATTTGGGGTCGGGGTAATTTTTTTCATATTGGTTAAATAACTTTTTACTAATGGGTTTTGGCTGAGCAAATAGCATGTTCCTTTCAAGAAACACACTTTGAACAAAATTTGCCACTCACCAGAGAGTCACATACTCTGCAGTCATAAATAAATGTGGTAGCTCACAGTCAGACATGGTGATTAGGCATGAATCAGTGATTCTACTTCAGTATCTATTCAGAAGACACATTGATGAATTAAGAAAAACTAAGAAAAGCATTAAAAGCATAACAGTATAACAAAATAACAAATATAAATAACAAGAAATAAAAAATAACACAAGGAATAGCTAAACCTTCTCCCTCTATTTAGAAGATGCTCTTCAACATTTGAAGGGTTTTTTCAACCAATGGATGACAAAGTAAATGGCCAAGCTGAGGACTGTCAGCCCATTCACATACTGTTCAGCAAAGTACACACTGTTTGGAATTCAGGCTAATCAGAAGAATACTCTGACAACAGAATAAAAAAAAAATAAGGAAAAGTCAAACTGTGGAAAACAGGAAGCTGGAAACATTTAACTAAAGCATCAGTTTATTTCATTTTTCTTTCCCTTTCTATAAAACTTAAGCTATAGCAACTTCCAGCACATACTAATTAATTATATCAGCCATTTAACAAAACAGAAGTACCCTGTAATTTTGACATAAAAATAATTAAAAAACTTTTCTGAGCTTTATAGCCCTCTTAAGAGTCATAGCCACTAACTGATGCTTATTTCACAAGAAATTTTACCTTTGAGACCTCTCTTACCTGTTTCCCACCACCAACTTTCCTCCACAAGAGGAGCCCACCCAAGGGTCCCTTTATTCGTTTCAGACCAACTCAGCTGCTCTAGTTTAATGCATAAGTACAAGTGGGTATTATTATCAGGTGGACCTGGCATGAGGTGAATTAGAAACACATACAATATCTCCTCCCCTAACAGAGCTTTAGGCCATGGCCATGTTCTGACAAGCAATGGATGGATGGGTAGCACCATCTAAAGTTTGGCAACTAAATTCAGAAGATGCCTGTTTGTGGCTTACTTTGAACTAGGAGAGAAGAGCTATTTTACTTCAAAGCAATCAGAAAGCAGATTTTGTATACCAGTTCCTCCTACTGAAAAGAATACCACAAACTTGCAAAAATGTTCCAGTTTCTGTGCAAAGATATTTTTTTCTAGTGCCAGCCATTTTGAGTCTTATTTTAAAAGCTTAGTACCGGCTTGTTTTTATTAAGTGGTTGAAAACATTTGACTCAAGCATTTGAAAAGCAAAAAACCCTAACATCTTTCTTTAAAAAAGCCACAGCACTGCCACTGAGAATTTCATATGCATCTACAATGATGTTACATACAAAGAGTGTATTTTTTTAAAAATATTGATAGTTTTAATTCCTCTGGATGTTTGTGAGTACATAGGGAGAAACAGATACCAGATATATCTGAAAAATGTAAACGTTTAATGAAAGATCTGGTTAAACTGTCAATTCAGTCTTTTGAATGCTTTCTAGTATAAACACAGCTCATGAGTATTTCTCTGAATATGGTTTATCATGTATGCATAAATAAAGAAAATGGCAAAGGGCCCCCAACCCTTCAGATAAATGGATGCATATCATGATATGTGTTGTCTTCCAAACAAAACAGCGTCTTCCAAACAAAACAGCATCTTCCAAACAGAATTTTGGATCTATCTCAGCTCTTCATTATTCAAAGTTAATTTAGTTTTCTAAATTAGAAACTCTAGTAGGAAAAATTAAGCTTAAAACCTTAGCAACAAATATAATGCTCTAGAAATAGGTGGCCAAAACAAGATACTGTAAATAAGTTAAAAGGACTGTCTATATGAATACAGTAACATAACATTTTTTTCAGAATTGCATGACCTCTAAGAAGCATAGACTTAATCAAAGCAAACAATAATGCCTTACAATAGTAGCTTATACGTAGGGCATGATAGAGTATATAGCCAAGTGAAGTAAGGAAAATATTATAAACTTAAATATGCACAAGCAAATTGGAGGATAAGAAAGCACAAGAAAGTTGCTTTCTTTGAAGAAGATCCTTCCTAAGATGGTGACTGACTAATGTGATGGCTTGTTTAGCAAGCCAAATGGTATTAACCTCAGCTAGGGTAAATATTAGAACAGAATAATGCTCTATGACACTCCCTCTATTTACCTGTGTTTACATCTGTTCCAAGTGCGCTTTCCATAAAGGAGTGTTGTGATTTCTTAAGTCTACCACTAGGACTATGGGTTTTCACTTAAATGGTTTGACAGTGGTTAAAAAAGAGACCAAAAATTGCTGTGCGCTACCAGAAGAAATAAAAAGCTGATTAGTTAATGTCACTTCATATCCAAAGCCCTAAGTGAAAAGGAGACTGTCTCTGAAAGCATTATTCACCCACCTTCCTAAGCACTTGAGATACTCAGTCTAGTATAGTGTTAGTTGACAGAACCACCAGGTGACAATGGAGGGCAAGGTGTACTATATTAGAGCAACCTTATACAAGGAAATAACCTGAATCTGAGTCTCATCATTTTGATATAAGTTGCCAAACATATCTGTTCAAACTAGCATTTCTTAATATACCAAGTCATACCAGCCCTCCAGGGCAGAAGGAATTAAACTATCAGTTCCTATTCACCACTAAAAAAACCCTTAAACTTTGTTTCATGTCGAGACACCTCATTAGGGGTGGGTACTTAAATCCACAGACAGCATTATAATAAGTAATGATTAATTAAAAAATTTTAAAAACACAACAATTGAGAATTCGAACCCTTTAGAACATTGCAGAGACTAAGCATGTGACTATCTGGAGGCAACAATTATTGTTACTATCTCTAGAGAGTACTTGGCCCAGACATGTCTATTAATACCAGACTTATTAGGTCTTGACAGCTTATAGGACATCTGTTTGTTTCATTTCCCTTTAGTCTCGCCAAATGCTAGCAGCGAAAATCATACAGACTTTTTTCCTACTTCTGCATAACTTGAAAGACTTTTTTGCATATATGAATTTTGACAATAAACAAGATCTTCTAGTGTTCTGTATCTGATATATATGTACAGGCATGTGTATTCAAAGAACTGCAAAGGTGGGTAAATTTCTTTAATCTGAGGACATTTATCTAGGAATAAAGGTGCAGTTAGTGGAGCTCACAAACATTCCTCAGAGATAGGACAGTTTTAATAGATTTGTTTTCTAACTTTAAATAAAAACATTGCAGAGACCAAAATATCTCAGCAGAAGTTTTTCACAAGCAATTCCCCGAAGTATTTCAGTATATTGCAAAATTCCAAGAAAGCATTACAAAATTTCAGAAAATAATATTGAGGCTTTTGGTATAGCTTTCCCCATTTTTCCACTTTTTAATATAAATTGAAGAGAAAAAGTCAGCACACAGATCCTGACCAAATAAAATTCAGTCTAAGATACAAAGTACAGGTTCTAAGATAAGCTGGGAGAACCTTTCTCGTTCATTTTGTGTTTTGCTAGACCGCTACAGTATTCTAAATCTAAGTCGGAAAGGCATTTCTTTCCTATATTGTTCACAATTCTTGTAAGCTTCTATTGTTCTTGGCCATTATTTCAAAAGTAATAGTACAGATGAGATTTAAATAGCACCAACTGAAAAAAAACCAGGATAGCTATTTCTATATTTTTCAATCACAGGCAGCTGCTGATGGTTTGATCCAGATATTTTGCTATGGGCGTATGCCAAACAGCTAAACTACTTAATTTGCAAGAATCCTAAATTTTTAAAGTAACTTTATCTTTGATTATAAACTTCATGTGAACAATATAATTTCATACATATACATTATTTGTAATTATTAAAAAAAATTAGCCTCACTCAAGCTTTGAGTAAGACCCATTCACTGAGTCAATACTCAGGTTTTTTATTTCAGTTTAAAGCTTGTTTGGATGCAGATTTCTTAAAATACTCTCAGTCCCAGGAACCTCATTTCCAGTAAGAATGTTTCGGATTACAGAATATTTCAGAATCAAAATTTGATTTTCAACTATTTTTCAACACTTATTGAAAATTTACAGATCTAGATTATTACAGCCACTTGTGAGTTAATAATCATAAAAAAGTCAGGAAATACTAAAAAAAGTTATGAAATTAATCCAATTTCTTAACAAGCAGAAACAGCTTTTCCAGAAAATTGCAGTAACTGTCCTGTTTCAGATATATTTTGAGATACATGTACATGATGGCATGGCTCCCTAAAAAGTACATTAATGTGAGTTGGAAAGAATTATATCATTTATGATCACTCCCTGGCAATACAAATAAATGCATTTCCATTTCTATCAAGAGATTTACACTCACTTATGCCAGCTGAGAATCTGATCCAACAGTGTTGTTAAAAGTCCCACAACATATCTTTGACTTCAGTGGGTCCGAAGTAAATAACATTTAATTCCAATATTAATATCTATGTTCTCAGCATCTGTTTCATAACCACATAATACATTATTCTAAATAACTACAGACCTTTCATCATGCAAAATGGAACATTAATTCCCACTGACTTAAGTCTGACCCAGTTAAGATTTAGCGTTATACCATTTACTTATGGATTAGTAAAAATGAGTTTTACATTCATAAGGAAGTGGAAAGTGTTTTTGCAGATGTTCTTCCCTAGGAAAGTATGATGTAAATTATAAACTCACTAGTTCAAAGAGTACATAAAATAATATCTGCATGCATTTATTGGTTGTATTTTTAGCCTACTCCCTGAATAGCTAAAATGAATAGCACATTAAATCAATTAAGAATTGATGAAAGTCTGTGACTAGGATAAGAAGTAGTTAAAAAATTAAAAACTGAGCTATACTGGTTCTTGTTACCTAAAATACCTGATTTTATTTAATTACTAACAACAGTTCACTTTTGGCTATATTCATAAGAACTATCACAGAAAGCTAATATCATTATTTACCCTACTGTGCCCAGGAATTGCATAGGTCTCAATTTTTTTTTTTTGTCTATACAAACAGAATAGCCTTGTGTTACAGCTTGATACAAAGGACTTTTTATATGACTTTCTTCTGTATGTTATTTATGTTCTTATTACACAGGATTTTAACATGACAAAAATCCAATATTATAAAATGAAAGTCCTTTAATTGTAGTGGAATATCAGACAGGAAAGGGAAACTGGCAAAAATATGTCGTGTTCGTTTTCATTTCACATTCTGAAAAACCTGAAAGTACTGTGACAAGAATAAAAATAAAATCAAAGAATACACATATAGTATTAATATGCCTGTATATTTTAACAACATTATTAATTTATCTTTCCATAATTTCCCTTTATTTGAGAGCACATAGGTTAATTCACAGTGGCTTGACATGTAGAAATCAGCTCAGTTTCAAGTTATTTTATAAGGCAAAGTAACCACCCCAAACCACGACAGTAAAATTGCTATCACCAGAGAAAGAAGTATTTCTGTCAAAAGATAGCAGAACTGAGTTGGATCTTTTGTCTAGGATACTTGGACTAAGACACATAAAATCACTCCCTGTTTTCTTTCCAGCATGCCCTGCCTGTCAGGGAACAGCAAGAGTTGGCTGCTCCCTCAGAGCTGGGGAGGCAGCAGCCAAGGGGGATACCACTGGCAGCAAGGCAGGGGCCTTGCCAGCCAGAGGCTTGACGTTGTCCGCTTTTCTTGTCTGTCTTTCCTCACCACACCGAACCCCAGCACCGTGATTGGGATTAAGGGTAAACCAGCAAAATTCATCCATTTAGTGCTTAGCGCATGAAGAAATGTGCACACTACCAAGTGTGTGAGAAACTACAATAGATCATCAACAGTGGGTAGGACAAGGATCAGTAGAAGGAAGATGGTTGATGAACGCTCTTATCAGTGTTCGATGCCTACCGGGCACATGTGGAAGATATAAGTAGTTCTCATTAGAAAGAAAACAGCAAAAGAGATACGGCTCTCTATGAACAGGCTGGGATGGAAGAGGAATGAAAGGAGCCAAGGTTAGTTGGCTCCCAACTCTCTGAATCCTCAAGACAAGTTCAGATTTCTTGACAATTATGAAACTTACTATCACTGAATTGTATTAACACAGCCAAGTACCAGTAAAAGCACTTCTTCCATATAGTGTCTAACTTCAAGAAACACCGAACAATTCCCAATGATAAAACGGGTCCCATGGCACTTTTATTGTACGAGAGAGATTTGTGAAATTGGATTCTGTTGAATCAATCTGTGGTATTTTATGGAAAACACCCAAAATATGATTCTGAATTACCTCTCTAATCAAAACGTAGGATTTCAAAATAGGTCCTTAACATTAATATGTTCTTATTTGTTGTGGATCTGTATATGACTGTTAAGAAGTTCCTGGATTATGGTAGTTTTGTATTAGTCATGCAGAAAATGCTGGATTAGTCTAATGAAAAGGTTCATTATGACATTATCCTGGATTTTTTTTCATGAGATTACTGATAGTTCTTTACTGAATGAAGTAAAGAAAAACCAAACCCCCAAAACGTGTTTTTAGGTACCAACTGCAAGGAACTAACTTGAGGCCTTAGCACAAGGACTTTCATTTCCTCTTGACATAATAACATTCACGCTTGGTTTTTCTCATCTATGTAAAAGAGGGTGAAATTCACTGCAATGGAAGTCCATGTCACAGCAAGGTAATAAAGGTAACTTGCTTCATAAAAACTATTGCTATCTCCTTTCATCAGTTACAAGTACCGCAATTTAGGTGATACTCATACAAAGGTTGTGGCAGCACATGACAGCACATCATACCAATCCTACAGCCATGAATCCAGTCATATCTTAACCCAGCCCCTCTAAATGTGGGATAGAGCCAGCTGTACTGTTAAAACAAATAGAATAATCCACATGCATAAACATAAAAATAGAAGGTTCATTCTTGGATGGTTGGAAGAGTTTTGTCACCGAAATCTAGAGAGCTGTCTGCACCTTCTTTCTCAAATATGACAAACCTAGATTTTCTATTTACAGTGTCTTAATGCTATCCAAGCTACCTACATGTGCGCTTTGGTTTTCAATAAAGAATGTTTTCCTAGACAGCAGAAAGGAATTGTGCAACCTTTTCCAGAAACCTTGATCGTTAGAAAAGTCTTTATCCTAAAATTGAGCTGCAGAGCATTCCTCACATCTAAAAAAAGATGCAGAAGTTTGTAGATCTATCACTTGATGATAAGTCTGTAAATAGGCCTATCTGTATCACTTACAGTAGGATAATGTGGAATACTATATGCTAATCATTAGACATTGAATAATATAAGAATGGGAATTTACTGTATCAAAGTAAATGTACAAGTAGCGTATTTCAACTTAACTTTAGTTAGGCTAATCAAAAATCAGGTAACTTAGAAACGTTAGAAATAAATGAGATGAGTCAGAGTTTTCCATGAAACAGAAATGCTTCACCGCAGAGTAGCCAACAGAAATAATTTTAACCTTATTTAGATTAAGATAAAATGGCATTCTAATATCTCACTATGTTATCTAGATAATTTTATTAGTGCTTAGGATAGAAAAGAAGCATCTGGCAGCAGAACAGCATTCCTCTATCACAGAACGTGTGTTCTGCACGGGCTCCCATCTGCAAATGCAGATTGAAATTTACTTTTGTGAACTAACGTAAGTTATGAAATATTTTCTAATCTAATACATTTTGTTCCTCTTAGTGTTCTTTAAGTCAAATTTTAATTTGTCTGTATATATGTTCTTCCTTCTTCCATGTTTTTCTTTAGTATGCATATAATCACTCATTGCATAATTGCACTCATTGCACGATTATGTAACAGGCATCTTCTGTGACATATTTCTATTTCATTGTTCATTATGTATACATTTTTACTGCGTACGTAGGGTTTTATGTAAAATCTTTTTATCTATGACCGTTAAAGACTGGTCTTTTTGGAGCAGGTTCCCTGAACTTCCTCAGCTCACAGCTAGTTTCAGGTTGCCTGAAATGGGGACGAAGAATGAGAACAGCTGAAGTTCCCTAAATGCTCTCTAAATTCAATTGCTTTATTGTCTCAGCTTCAGAAGAGAAGAAGAAAAATAAATTTCTTTATAGAGCTAATGTTAAAAAAATACACTCTTTGCTAAATATTTCAATAAACATCACACATTATTCTTTTGGACAATATCCAACTTGCCACAGAATATTAATTTACAAGTACTCTTTGTAGTGTAGTTCATGCTCAATTCAATACCATATATTTTCCAACAGAAACAGTGTGTGTATATATATATTTATAAGTATTTGAACACTAAAATTCTAAAGCTCAAGTGAAAAAACTCTTGATATAACGGAAGTTTCATCTGAATCACAGAATCCCAGAATTGCAGAGCTGCTGAGACTGGAAGGGACCATCAGAACGGGGTCACCCAGAGCAGGTTGCTCAGGACTGTGTCTGGTTGGGTTTCGAATATCTCCAAAGATGGAGACTCTCCAACCTCTCTAGGCAACCTGTTGATCACAGTTACGATGAAAATGCTTTTTCTTATCTTTAAATTGAACTTCTTGTATTTCAGCTTGTGCCCACTGCCTCCTGTCTTGTCACTGAGCACCACTGAGAAGAGTCTGGTTCTGCTGCCTTTACTGCCTCACACCAGGTATTCATACACATTGCTAAGATCCTGCATGAGCCTTCTCTTCTCAACGCTGAACAGTCCCAGCTCTCTCAGCCTTTCCTCATATAATAGATGCTCCAATCCCTGAATCATCTTCTTAGCCCCTTGCTCAACTTGCTCCAGTAGGTCCATATCTATCTTGACACAGCACTCCACATGTGTCTCATCAGTGCTGAGTAGAGGTGTAGGTTCACCTCCCTTGACCTGCTGGCAATACCCTGCTTAATGTCGCTGCAGATCCCATTGGCTTCCTTTGCTGCGAGGGCACATTGCTGGTTCACGTAGCCTTTTCATGAGTAGCCTCGCAATGACATTGGCCAAATCGCTCAGCACTCATGGGTGCATTCCTATCAGGTTCTATGAAACAAGAGCTTGAAAATTAGGCTTTCCATCTATGGAAATGGAGACCAATAACATTACCCTCCCAGTAAATCTTTCCTGAAGTGTTCTTAGTGTATTGCATTTAACACAGTAGGAAAATATTCCCCAGAAGAAGCTAAAATGCTCAGTAATTAAAGGGAGTTAACAATACATGGTACTACTACTCCAATCTGCACACTAAGGGTCCAGCAACCTCACTTCTTACTAAAACTTTTCTATTATGATTCTGCAAAATTTATATACGCTCAATGCACAGTTCCTGACTAATATTCCCCCTTGAGGTGCAATAGCTCCTGCAATTGTTCCTATATTAATTATTTGGCGCTGTGGTCTGTTTTGTCCTTTAAATGTCAATCCTTTTTCCACTTTGAATCCATCAGAGCTTCAGGTTTCAACTTCCCATAGTCCGAGGGCAGGAATATTTCAGTGGTTCTAATACAAATACCTTTTCAATTATTAGAATAAACTAATATAAAATTATTTTCCCTATAATTCTCTTTGAATTATAAATTCATATTGCAAATTGCCAAAAATTTCTAGCAATGTGAAGGAAACAAAAGAGAGAGACAGAGAAAGGGGGAAAGAGAGATGCAGGGAGGAAAGGAGAGAGGAAGGAGGGAGGAGCAAGATACTCTTGCCAGAAAGAGTATTTATTTGTGCTAAGCACATAAAGAGAGTTACAGATATGCCATTACTAGCAACACAATTTAAAAATAAAGCAGCTACTGGGAAAGAGAAATGTTCTGTAATAGAAGCAAATAAATAAATAAATAGTTCAATAATCACTGGAAATAATGGGCCCTGTGTTTTAATGAATTTACATTTTCTGGTAGGTACTCTATTTAACTGAATTATTCTAAAGCCAGTGCATATGCGTATCTCTTGTGCAACAATAGAAAACCTACACAAGATACAAATACCGTTTATGGTTTGGATCCTTTTTTTTTTTTCTTCAATGAGGTGCAACTTTTGACTGAACCAGGGTTAGTAAAAGTTGAGAAACGTGCCCACCAAGTATTTTTCAAACTAGCATGTTTCTATGAAAGCTTTTGGATTTGCTGAGTTCCTTTTCATTTCAAAAATACAAAGCAAAATTATTCGCTAGATCTACATACAGAATTCAAAGTTAAACAGTTATCCAGTATTTTAACCAAAGTATCTAGGTTCATTTTTCCACATTATCCAAGTGGTTCCTAACATAATATTTTGTATTGTTTCCTGAGGGAACAAAAATTATATCAGAAATCAAGTGGAAGAAAGAAGAATAATTAGATATTTACATACTTCGCCATGAATAACTCTCCTGATTTTCTGAAAATGCTACAGATTATAACCACATCGACTGCTTATGAAAATGCCAATTATAGACAATATCTGGTTTTGATTTTGGTCTTTCGAATCTCAGGAATGCAATTTAGGACTCCATGAACTGATGAACATATGTTCCTATTTCATACCAAATCTGAGGAGATAAGTGACTTAACACGTAATACATTTGCTAAACATTCATTTCAATCAATAAAATTAATTCCTCCAAACATAACTGAAGATCTTCTTTAATTGCCTCTGATGTAGTTGTATAAAAGGCACTGCAGCTTTAGTTTCATTAGGCTAGTAACACTTGCAAAAAGTATTCCTTTCTAATACCTGAAGGCTTCAGGAAAATTAATAGCTTTACAAAATGTTGAGAGTCTTCCTGAAGCATGATTCCACCTGCAAAACCCAGGTATCCTTAGAACTTAAGTATAATGGGTTATTTTGTAATGAGACTAATATGTTACCCTTATTCTGAATCTTTGAAGTTGTGTAAGACAAGCTAAGTAGTTAGTTGAAGACACAGTCAAGAACTTCCATAGAAGAATGCATGCACAGCATAGCAGTCCTACAATGATGGTGGAAGCGTCTCTAATAGCTGAAAATATCCTGGTGTAAAGAACTGTATTTTACCACTTTTCTTAGTAGCTGAGGTGAATTGCATTTGCAGCTGCAGTTTTTGGATAATTCATATATGATAACTTCCTTTTCCATGTCACTTTCCTGAACACAGTAAAAAAACCCTAGCAGGAACAATTACATATAACTTTTGAATTTAACTTAGTTTAAGACAAGAATGCAACTCAGTTTTAGACACCTAAAAGATTAAAGACAGAACAAAGGTCCAATTAATAAATAAGCAACAATAATAATAACAAAGAACACAGAACTGAGCAATTCGCTAATTTCTAATAATTAATACTACTTATGTGGGTTGGCAATTATGAAGCATTCACAATGGTAATAAAGACCTCTCTTTTTTCATATTTTGAAACAGACCTTAGTAAACAGCATTAGTAAATGTATTTCATTTAATAGTAAATATAGTTATGCATGGCAGTGTCTGAATATATGATGTAAGCCTACCGAATTAATGGAATTAGGAATTGGAAGGACAAGGGTGTGTTTGAATGAGATCAGAAACATGAATTTACTTTTTTTTAACAACTCTAGGTGTTTAGACATGAAGCTCAAGTGATCCTAGGAAAGGAATAGAGTGTTAAGAACATTTAGAGAACATAGAAGAGATTTAAGAATTGCATTTGATAAAGCACACTATAAAGTTTGCATGACTTTAAGTACATCCTTTCTAGCTCTTCAATAGTTTTTCCAACAATTTATCATACAGATGATCCTTGACAAAGCAAATCATTAATACTGTGCATCTATGACCAAACTGCAAAGAATTTAAAGTAACTTTTACTAACATGTGGACAATTTAATGGCTTATCAGCATTTATTCAATTTCAGGGCAACTTGAGATTTTGAATTAAACTTTTCTACCTGATTTGCAAAAAGTAGGCTTCTTGTGATTCTCAGCCTGAAGACTTATGTTCCTTCAAAGATCTTGTGTTTTGACACATCATTTAACTGCGATGACTTTCTAGAAGAAATAAAGTATTGCTATTCCAGTCAACCCAGATGCTGGTTTTTCCTGTTCAAGATTTATCAGATGATTTAAAGTAATGTCTACAGAAACATTCTTTTAATTATGCAAAACTCATAAAGTTGAAAACAATTTCTTACATGATTTAGTGCCAGATATTTTAATTCTGCAGGCCACTAGCATCACATTTTCTATTGTTCTTTTCAGTCTGTTTTTATTCTTTTAGGATCACGTATTTTTATATCATATTTAGGAAGACCGCCTTTATGTATCCAAAAGAAGCCCATATGTGTTTAGAAAATAATTTCTGTGGTACGGCCAGATGGAAACTTGCCATGAAACGAGGACCCTGAATTGATTCAACAAGGGACTCAAAATTTCTGGAACTTGCTAGGATGAACAGATTTTGAAACTGTTTCCACTACAAACTGCTCCCTCTAGTACACTGGTGTTTTTTCATCATGAGAAAATATTATTACCTATAAGAGAACTTCCCACTTTTTCTGCACAAGTTCTTTTGTACCACTGTCCTGACAGCAGAACAGTATTGGGACCATAGGAATGCCAGAAAATGCTACATTTGTATTACCTTTGTAAATGCATTTTTGGTCTTGAAAACTAAGAGGTATTAGCAAGGTGTGTCCTAGATGGACCACAGATATCTTCACCCAGGAACAAGACACTGCTTACAGATCCAGCTTTTTTGAAACTCCTACACACCGAGTTTTACTGATTGTCTTGGAAACATATTATAAACCTGGCCAAACCTGGGGAAAATGCAAAGCAAAAGCTGTATGTTTTCTCATGAGATTTTTTTTCCTTGCTCTGCTCACGGCTCCCACATCGCCTGGTTCGATCAGACACACAACCTTTCTGAGAACCCTATGAGCTATTATCAGGCAGCTACAGTAGTGGATTCCCAAGGCTGTTGCATAGATGAGCCCAGCGAAGTAGTTCAGCTCCATTTCAGCGAGGAAACAGTTAAAGAGCTCAGTGTTCCCCTGTGCCCGGGAGGCAGCCTTTGTGTTTAACATTGGCAGGGGCTCAGTTTGGGCTGGAGGTTTGTTTTAATTGGGGGAGGGGGCAGAAAAGAGGGGACGCTCTGACTTCTTCAGTCTGCCTCTTTCTTTTACTGATCTAGCGGAGGTGGAGATTTTCAATCCCACCCAGTCAGACGCAGGCAGGAGGATCTGGTAAGACTATCCCAGGAAAAGCCACTCGGAGGAAATTCTCAGCGGCAGCAGCGGCAGCAGCGGCAGCAGCCACAGTATGAGCGTGAGCCCGAGCCCGGCGGGGGAGGCACGGCGGGGGTGAGTGCGCGGTCCCCGCTGCCGCAGCCGGCCGGGAGCCACTGCCCGGCCCCGGGGACTGCCCGGCCCAGACCGCGGGACACTTCCAGCAGTTCTCGGTAACGCTCCAGATAGTGATTAGGTGGCGATGCTGCACCTCTCAGTGCGTGTGTGTGTGCGAGCGTGTGCGTGTGTGAGTCAGAGAGGGAGAGAGGAAGAGAGAGGACGAGAGACAGGCACAAGGCAGCTTGGGATAACTATTATTAAATAAAGTTTAACAATACGTAGATTTTGTCAGATGCGCTGTATAGGGGAGGTAGTACTGATTTGCCAAGTGCCTGTTGGAATTGATCTTTTGATAATGTTACAAGCGGAGAATGTTTTCTTGTGTGTTACGAGGAAGAAATACAAGGCAATTATCCCAGCAGCAGAGAGCTCCCACTGTCTGCGCTGGAGTGGGAGACAACCAAGGGAAATGCGTCTTGTCGGCAGTATTTCTTTCAGCGCTTTTGTACCCTGGTTAAGTTTATTAGCTCCTGTTTACATCTCGGCTGCCTTTTGGGCGGATTAATCACTGTTAACGTTTTAGCTCGTCTGTAATCCTTTGAACAATTTCATTTCCAATAGTAGGGTCTCTTCTTGTGAATCTCGGCATGGGAGTTTCTCTGGCTTGACACCCCCAGGCAAGTTAGGAGTTTTGTCCTCTGCATCTGCGGCTCCTTCTGCAGTGCCGTAGGAGCACAGGCACAGCACATGCATGTGGCCTCCACAGTCACGCAACAACCGCACACGCTGCAGGTACTCAGATTACATGAGGAGGAGAATACTAGATTATGCTATTACGAAGTTATTACAGATGCTAGTATGTTACTTACATGAGGTAGCTTGCATGTTACATTCTGTAACAATAGAATTACTTTGAAAATATGCACAGAGGAACGAAGGGCTGTCAGGAATACTTAAGAAAATATCCCAAAAATTATTATATTAAAAATTTTCTAGTTTTGCTTCTTATGAAAAAGTTTCTTTCGGGAGAGGGAAGAGATGGTAATGGGCAAGTTTGTTTCCAGCTTTGCATGCTGGCGGCATGATTGCCATGCTACCACCATGTTTGTATGGTATACATATATAAAATTTTCACAAGAAAAGGTTATTAAATAAGGAGGATACTAATAAAACCACTAAAGCATAGGGCTGGGGGTTCTGTTCATAGCTGTATCACATTTACTTAGGCAAGTATGAACTTAGGGAAGCTATTTAAATCATTAGTGATTCATTTTTTCCATTTGTAAATTGGAGAATCATAGTCATAGTAAATAAGAAAAGTATTAATACTTGCCTGAAAAGAGTCACAGTCAAATATGTCTGTTGTTTCTGATATGATTTAGAAACCTAAAGTGGAAGCATTTACATCATGCAAACTGTTGCTAACTGCTCTGAGATACCATCTTAACCAGCATTTAATAAAGAAGGATTTACTATTTAGTATATTAAACTTTAAAAATGAGTGCACAGGAACTCACAGTTGGTCAGATCCTCATCTCAAATACACCAGTATAAAAGACTGTAAATGTCTGGTCTGTGAGGGATGACACTGTACATGCCAGAGAGGAATACTCAGGTTAACATTGCATGTGCTGCTATGTATAGGTACACACACACTTCTCCAGACCGCACACAACAGAAGAGGGTAATAGTAGTAAATATTTATACTGTGGCTCCTATCAGTAAATTGTCTCCCACATTCCTTCTCTGGTAAACTTCTTGCTATAAACTCTGACTTAATAGCCCCATAGGGAATGAAATTAGGATCATTTATTAAAAAGGATCTTCCCAAATCCTTCATTCAAGTCCCTAGAAATCAGAAAGTTATAAATACTTTACTTTTCACTCTTCTTTTGGCAACACTGCAGCACTTTGTCTTGTTTTGCAGATATGAGCCATGTAAAAAAATCTTTATCTTAAATTAAACTGAGGTTTCAAGGAAATGGACTTGAGTGGCCTCCTTGGTTTCACAGGAGGTGTAGTATCTATACTCCCTGTGGCAGGGAGCCAGCTCTGGTGGTTACATATAGGCAGTCATATTTTCTGGGACAGAATGCTATGATGCTTCCTTTTCTATCCGGAAATGTCATGAATTGTTGCTTAGAATACTAAACCAAGTATTTTTTATCTTTAGAAGAGCTTATATTTTTATAATTAACTTCACCATGACTAAGTACTGAACATGAGCTGCAATGACATTCAGTAACTGTATGATACATAAAGTTTGAAGCGTTTTTCCTGGTCTGAGGTCTACCCTGAGACTATAAAAGTCTTCCTCCTAATATTTAGGGACTTTGGATCTGGTCCAAAATTTGATTTGAAATACCTGTATTTTCAGTCTTCATTTGAAATCCAGGTAATTATAAAATCAGAGAAAAATAATGTAAAGCCTCAGTGTTGCAATAGATCACAAATACTCAGAAAATTAACAAATTTTTGTTATTTATTTATATTTTAATTATTAATGCAGTGCTGATACCTTACTTTTTCAAAGAAAAAATGGTAACTTTTTATTGTAACTAAAATATCATTCACCAGTCTCCAAGGTACGCTTTTCTTTGCTGGTACACTTTTCTTGCAAGACTATATTTGAAAACAGAACTTCATCCAAAATATTTTTTTTCCATTCATATACAAATTCTGCCTCAAACTAAGAGGGTTTTCCTGGATCTCACTTGTATAAGATATCAATTACTTCTGGAATTTTTTGTCTTTGCCTTTTGTCAGACAGTAAAATGTGGGAAATCTAGATTCCAGAGTAGCACAGTGATTATAAGCAGGTGTTTATACATATGCGCTGTAGAGAATGTACATTCAAATACCTTCCTAAGCGAGAAGCAGGGTGTGTAGTCTACCTGTTGTATTGATTCTGTGTTTCTTTCTTCTTTGTTTGTTTTTGTTTATTTTTTCTCTCTGCAGGTGAAGAAGTGAGAATTACCTCACTGAAATACTGAAAAAACTCTTGTCTCACTGAATTTGCTTTTTTGGGACTTCAGGATGGAAGCCTTGTGTTTAAGAGTTTCCTTGCTGCTGCTGGTTCCAGGATTTGTCCTCTGTGACAGCTCTGACAGATACTCTGCCAATCGGAGTGACTTGGGAAATTACCTTTCCACTTTCTCAGGGATCGAATCCAGCATACTCCTAACCACCAGACAGCCCCTGGTGTCCAACCAAACTGTCAAATGCTCCCAGCAGACCAAGATTGCTGAAACTTTTAAATACATCAACACGGTGGTATCTTGTGCTATTTTCATCGTTGGAATGGTTGGGAATGCAACTCTGCTGAGGATCATTTACCAGAACAAGTGTATGAGGAATGGCCCGAATGCACTGATCGCCAGTCTGGCACTAGGAGACCTTATCTATATCGTCATTGATATTCCTATCATGGTGTACAAGGTAGGATGCAACAACAATACATTCTAATTGCAGTTTCCTTACAAGTACAGTCTGTTCTCTATGGTTACTCCTTTGTCTAAGGAGTGCTCTTTTGTCAATGAATAGTGCACTTCAGAAAAAATACAACTCCTTTTTCTTCTACAGCAAAAACCTTGCTCTCAGGTCTCACCTCCACAAAGAAAGAGTGTATCTCCTTTTAAAGATGATGTAGCTTTTAGCTCTTAACCAAAGTACGGCCTTGGGCATTTCACAGGAACTCTTCATGTATTACAGCTACTATAGCTAGCAAAAGAATTTATGAGGGAAGACTTTTTATAAACTGTTCTCCTCCTTGATGGACATACAGCATTGGACTAGTTGCTATTTTTGGAATATCCTATCCTTACTTTATGTTTTTACAGAAAATACTCTGTGATCCGTGGGCTTCATGTTATGACTTTGTGGAGAGAGATTATTTCAGTGAAGTTGAGCAGTAAGGTTTTAATTAATTAATAGCAGATTCTCAAAATCATTCCAGAGTTAGTAAAATCAATTATATCACAGAACATTTTTGAAATATTAAATTTCATCTGGATTTGTCCAAGTGTAAAAAGGATCCTCAGCGATTCTTTAACCTGGTATAAAGTTATCCTGTCCCAGTTTTTTTATTTTCCTATTTTAATTAGACAAAGCCATAAAGCAGTGCCATAAACAAATATATGTTTACTTATCTAACTTGCATGATTCCAGAACAGGCTTGAATGAACAGAACTGAGTCCTCTTTTAATGTATCTCGCTGCTATTAACTTATCTTAGAAAATTGTCAAAGAATGTTGTAAGCTTCTATCTGTATGTTTGTGGATTGTATACAGGTGCATAGCTGATAGGATATTATAATTTTTCTTTCTTTTCTCAGTAAAAACTTGAAGTGTTTCTGTTAGTAAAAAAACCACTAAGTAATATAATGAAAAAAACCATTCTTCACAATTTTGGGCCTTAAAGATTCCAGAGACTTCGATTTTATTTACATGTTTTTTAAACAAAACATTTTAATGCATAACTTTATAATAACTAGTGTCCTGTGGTTTCAAATTGGATTTTAAAATTAAAGAAAGAGTGAATTGAAAAGACATATTTTGTGTCTCTATAACTATAGACATCATAACTGTTGACCTGCATTATAATGCAGGTACTGATAGGACAAGATCATAAAAATCTGAATTCATTAATGGATTAAAAATATGTGTATGTGTAAACACTACATGTATACCAAGGCATATTATCCATTGTAAAATGCAGTACCTGGTTCTGATCTTCCAGTAGTATAAATTACAGATAAGTCTTTTAACTTTATCTGGTTTTAATATAAAATGAATTTGAAACTAGGATAAAGACTATTAATAATAATGCACGTGATTTAATGTAAATTCTGGTTTCCACTTTTCAAATGGAAAATTAAATAATCAGTTTGTTGACAATATATATGTTGACAATATCAGATATCTGTAGAGTATTTTGGATTAACAAGTTGATGAGAAAGATTAGTCTCTGCCTGATTTGAGATTCACCTGTCTTCCATGACTGTGTGGATGCCTAATGGGACATGGGATTGGGGTTCTGCGTGTTTTCATTATTCTTGGCAAACTGGACTCGCAGCCTGGACTGCATCTCCCATGATGCATTACAGTTTTCTCCCTGGTAAATTATCCTGATGTCTTTATGGATAGTTGCTAAGGCAGTGTTGTTGCTTCTTATCGTATTTCTGATAAGAAATTTTAGGGAAAATGGCATGTGTTTTTTCAGAGCTGAGTTTGGGAAAGAACAGCTATTTTTTTATACAATTTTCTCTAACTTTTCAAGAGCTCTGCTGCTTCTTCACGAAGAGGAATGGAAACATGGAATTAATTTTGCCTTTCAGAATTGCCTTTTGATGGTCTTCTGAAAATTCTTTAGAAGTCTAGTTAAAAGTAACAAACAATATTTTTTATATTCCCTTTATTACTTTGCAGCACATTTTTTTCTATTAGTTTTCTGACACTTCTTTGGTATTCTATAGGTTCACTTGCCTTGGTATATCTAATATGACAAGCTAAACTGTGGTCCTAATTGTCTGTACAAATGAAATTACCTCAGCCTGTATGAAAATTTATTTCCATACTGCAGAGAAGCTGTGAATGAAACTGCAGCCCCTTAACATCAATGTATGTCAATTCCCACATTAAGAAGGCAGAATTAAAATTGTGTTTACAAGCATTCTAGCTTTTAGTAATTTTGAGCGCTTGAACCTCTAAAATAAATTACTTAAAAATTACCACATACAACTGTTGTATAAGGTTAGCTGCACGTATTCTGATATAGGGAAGCATTTATAGCATTTATAAGGGAGCTCTAGTACTTCTGATAATAAATGCTGTTATTATTTACAGTCCATTTTTCAAATAAACCATTCAGTAATATGTCTGCCTACATTAGGAGTTGATTTTAAAGTTTGTTAAATAGCATTCTGGTTTGTATCACTAGGGATCCTAAAATCCGTGGCCCCATTTAGCTCCTCTTGATGAGTGACGGTATGAAGGGTGACCACTGGAAATATCACAATTTGAAAGTGGAAGTGATAGTCTTTTAAGGAAAAAAAATGAAGTGCTTTTATTTTTGTTTTGAAGTTTAAATTTTAAAGTGCTTTATACACTTAGTTCTGAACTTTATTTTAAAGATTCTTTTAGCTTTAGAGTTAGCCTCATGTTGAACTATTTATTAGCATCCTATATAAACAAATGGTGTCAAACACTTAATACCTTATAGGTCAGATCTTCATTTTTACGAGGACAAAACAGGTCTGAATTCAGAATTACTGTAAACGAGCATTCATCTGCCTATTCAAATAACCAATAGTACAGTATTAAGATGGCCATATCGTATAGAACAAAACGTGTAATATTACGTAATTACAATGTAATATCAGAAACAAGTATAATTACTTTCCCGAAACATAAGGTAGCCTTAACTATTTTGAAATTCCTTCCAAAGAGAAGTAGGTAATGTTACTGATACTCAGATCCATTTTACAAATCCTTAGAAAGAAGCAGCTGTAAGATTATAGTAATTGAAAATTTAAGATCCCAGGAGAATTGAGACCATCATTCTGTTACACATTCATATAATTAACAAAGATGTGACGCTGGGGAAAAAAAAATTATGTCATTTATGTGAGCTAAAGATATGGTCATATGGTATTGGACATTTTTATCCTTTCTTCATGGTACAGTAGGCCCAGAAATTCCCCCTTACTTTCTCCAATTACTGTAATTACATAGTGGATTCCCCTTAGCAATTTGTTAAATGGATTGAGATGTGAGTAATATTCACTAGCCTCCTTTGAAGATATTCTGGATGTATTAAAGCCCCATTACACTTAATTACCATAGTGTATCCACTTGTAGTATCAAATCAATATTAAAAATCGTAACAAATTGAGTTTTATTGGAAATAAATCCAGCTTTAATAGACCAAACTAAAGACAATTTCATTTTCAATCACATATTTGTACCACCTGGACCCAAATAGTTCGTCTTTACCCAAAACATACCCATCTCAGACATTCAAGATGCCAAAGCCTAAGGCCTCCAAATCAGTAAGAATGACTTCTTTGCAGTGAAAAGAAGATTGGGAAATACAACTTTTACGCTTTATGCTGCTGTAGAGGTAGGGTTAAGGCACTAAAGAAGAGGCAGGTTTCACACCTCTTTTTTCTTACCTCTTTTTTTCATACCATCGCATCAGGTGGCATAACACATAGCTGAAAGCTGCTGCATCACTGCCATATGTATTTGTAGCAAATAAGCTAAGTTTGTATGAAAACTTCTTTAGGGGTCTGCTTTCCATACAGAAACTAGACAATTTTCTAAGGCTATACATAGGCGGCAGCAGCAGAATATTCATAGCACTACTATTGCCTTGTCTGTGCTAAAGCTCTGGAAAGCCCTTATGGCTGCTGCTGCTGCTGCTGTCACTGTCACCGGCTAAGGTTTAACAGAGCAACAGCAAGAACGTGTGCTCTCCACAGAAAAAGCTGTCCGTTGCTCTTTTTTTCTGAGCTCCTGGAGCTAAAAACACTCTAGGCCAAGGCTCTCACCTTTGGAATGGCACAATTGTTTTAACTATGTTACTGGGAAGTCCTGAGCTGTGACTGCTTCCATTTTTATGCAATTTAGAGAAAAATGTTTAAATTAGTGCTGTTTATTTCAAACTGACCTACATAGGACTGACATAAACGATATTGTCTTACATGTTAATATGCTTAACTCCTTAAACCATTAGTTTAAAAAGAAGTAGATTAAGCAAATTATCCAGATTCTAACCTGTTTCTTTAAATGTGAATAAAAGTATTTTCCTAATTATTTTACTGGTATGAAGTAAAAGACATCTACCTAGAAAACAAGCAGGACTGTCCACCACTCAAATAACTCAAGAAGATGGTGTTTTCTTTAATAAACTAAGCTTTTTTGTTAGTAAATTGGTATTCATGCTTACCTTAGTTGCGACAGCATCTAAATCTGAGTAGTCCACCTAGCACATTATGAGTCTAAATATAAAAGATAGCTGGCAGTAAGGAAACATCTTCAGCCATTTTGTCTTCAGTAAAGGAAGACTTAGCTGAGGCATTTCTAGTCATGGACAATTTTCAACATCAGAGAAAATGTGTAACTGTTAGCCAGTTCCCTCTTAATCACAAATTGTTTGGCATATCTGATTACGTTTACTGACAGAATTAATATTATACATAAGCAGGGATAAATAAACACATTTAGACTGATCGTGTGGGCTAACAGAGGAAGTGACATCCACAGTAGTTACGGCTTTGTGCCAAAGGACTACAAGGCCAAGCCCACATAAAGTTAAGTGTACTTAGAAAAGAAATCCCCCTGTAAAAGCAAAATTTGTCATATGTGCAGCATATATTTCTCAAGAAGTACCAGCACCGGTAGGAAATTCTGAGGCCACCAGCTTAACAACTGCATTCTGGCTTTCACTGAAGTCTTACCAGTGATTCCAAGAAGTAACACATTGGTAGTCCGGTGTCATGCAGAAATCGATATAACTTGCTCATAACATGACCTATTATTTAGGTGTATGTCTCCATGTCGTGATCGTACATAAATCTAGAGCACAGGAACTAAGTCAGAAGGCAGAAGTTATGCAAAATGGAACAGGGAAGGGAAGTCAATCAGGAATGTTCTCTCCATGTACAGACTTCAGCTTCCTAGCAGAAAGTGTTTAATATGCATACCAAGGTAGGAGTTAAGGAAGAGATTTTATATTCTAGGTCTTAGTTCAAGATCCACTCTGCCTTTAACTAATGGCTGTATTTTGGGGAGGTGGGATATATGTTCCCTTCAATGCCGAGGCATCTCCCTCATCTTCAGTTTCACATCTCATGCCTGCCTTCCTGTTTGTTCTGTGGATTTGTAGTACTGTATAGTATCTAGAGACTCTAAGTTTAACAGAATATTTTAGTATGTTCGCTCTCTTTATTTTTCAATCAGCTGAACTCTACAGATAACAGGGAATTGTTTTGATTGTCCATATCCAGGGTTTACAGTTCTGCAGTAATTTCTTAGCAACCCCGTCACTCTCTTTAGCACCACACAAAAGACAACACAGCTGTAAGAATAACAAAAGCAATATTTTGCCCAGGGATTGAAAAAATTCTTTTCAAAAAATCACGATGCACATAAGCACACCTTGCAGCTCATTTCCCTGAAGACGAGCAGCTTGAGAAACAGTCTACCTAAAAGGATGGGAAGTTAGCCAACACCACAGAACAACAGAAAAGAAACTAATCCTACTTTGTAAACAGCAAAAATACCACAGGGGAGGTGTCTAGAGCTGTTAGGAATGCTGTACCGCTAAGTAGATTTTTGTAATAAATATAAACATTTTAACAAGAACGTAAAACTTAGGATTCATTTTTTTACCAGTTAGTTGAGACAGAATATTCTGCTTCAAAAACAGGGCATTTGTCTTCTTGCTTTTCAGGATCTCTTGAAGTATAATCTATTTTCTCTTGTGTAAAAACTATACATTCCCTTTCATAGCTGCCTAAGCAGGAGAAAAAGTCTGAAGGCATTCATGAAATGCCATGAGACCCTCTGCTACCTCCACCTTTACTCAGTTGGGCAAAGATGACCAAAATAGCAGAAAAAGTTGTGGTATGGCAATTCTGAGGAAAAAATGTCTTTGATGGTTCTCATGGATCCCCACATAACCTTTCTTCCTTCCAGAAAAAAAAAACAGTCAGACTTTTATCCACCCAAAGTGGAAAAAAGACGGTTCTTGGTTGTAGCAAAATTAGGAGTGTATTTCCTGCCAAGAACAGTTGAAGAGATGCAGTGTGCCTTCTCTACCATGGCAGTATCATGAATCTAAGTATAAAGAAAAAAACAAGTGATACCAAAGTTAGCAGAAGCCCAAACTATCATGTCACCATGATATACTCAATATTGGTCTTGTGCCCTGCATTATAAAGGTTAGCCTTTTTCTTTGTTTTCCTCTACTTTTCCTCTACTCACTGTCCTTCCCAAAGTCGAGGCTTTTAACTCCAGCAGTGGAAAGGGAAGGAGTACCTAGAGACAGGCTGTGTTCTCTCTCCTTCACCCTTACAGCTCTCCATCTTTCCAGCAAAGTGGTGGAGCACAGCTGACCTACATATGCGGGATGAACAACTGTCTGTGGGTCCCAAGCAAGCAATGGATGAGGATTGTCCTGCAATGCAATTCTCTCTTGGATATATGGGTCTTAGGACAAAAAGAAAGGCCTGAGAACATGCAGTGAATTCTTGTCCTATGAAGTTTCATGGAGACAGAAGGGTCCCGGTTGAGTCACTGAATCAAAATACCACAATCAAAATACCACAAGCAGGACACTCAGTCCACACTTCTTCCTAATTAACCAGTCTTATGGATCAGAGGCAGGAGGAACACTTCAGTCAGAATCATCATCTTTTGTCACTTAATGCAGTCAGCTCACTGGTATAGACCTTGGACACTTCTGTGTTCAGTCAGATTTCACCTGGATTCCAAGCAAAATAACCAGGTACCATATTTGGCTCATGCCTTGAAGCAGACAAGGGCATGCATAATTATGGAACACAGCGTAAAACAGAGCTTTACTAAGACAGCTCAGTGTCTCCTAGAGGAAACTAGCCTTAAAAAACAAATTTAAAAAAAACCCAAATCTCCTGATCTGACAAAACCAGAGGAATTTCTCATCTTTCATTCTGGGCTATGTTGCAAGGAAAGGAAATCACCCCAGAATACACTGGTTTTGTAACTCTTACTCTAAAGTTAGGAGATGCTAGTCACTTACACAACTAGACATTATCTATACAAACAAAAATCTGCTGGTTTGGTCCATTTCTCCGTTACTGCACAAGTGGAAGAAGTCATGGAATAAAGAAGGTAATTCTATTTGTCCTGCTGAAGAGAGAGCAGAAACTCTGACTGCCAAGGTTGTGCCTGAGTTGTTCCATCAGCATCATTCAACATTTAAACGCCATGAAACTCAGGACAGTATCCTGCATGGGGGCGGCATGAGGGGCAAGCACTATCTGTATGAAACAGTTCAGTTTCTGGAAAACGGATCTTCTGTGTCAGCACAACAATGGTCCCACGTGGATAGAGGAAGAGAAAGGTTCTAGAGCACTAGGAGCTTGAAAGGGCAGGTATGAAACCTTTGCTTTCATGCTCAATGCCACGTGGCAGAGAGGACCTCCTGATAGGTAGTTGTTGACCCAAAGCAGTTTTTATAGAGCAGTTTAGAGCCGGTTCATATCCAGCATCTAACCCAATCCATCTATTTTGGGCTGAGCTCCAGGGTCATCACTGCCCGTAAACACACAGTATCAGCCGACTATTAGATAAACACTGTGGATGCACATGAGCGTGTACTGGTGAATACTCATGTGGTTGGATTATAACATTCTCTCTTTTAGACTATATATGAATTGCTTGGGATGCACAGTGGGACTTTATCTATGTTTTGTGCATCAGATAGCATACTAATGGGGATTAGAAAATAGCAACAGCAGTAGAATAAAATCAACTGAATGACATTTAAAAATCATTGCAAAGGAATGTTCTCAGCGCTGCTGTCTTGTTTGTTTGAAGCTGCAGCGTCAGGGCAGAGAGGCCTTATAAAACAGCAGAGAAGGGGGGATGCTCAAGGAAGCTGTGGCTGTCTGGTCACTTTGCTGAGGTATTTTAAGACCAACAGTAGAACCTTGAAATCTTAGTTTCTGATTTCAGTGTAAAAATATGCTGTTGACTACACTCTTTTCTCACTCAGGAATTGCACCACAGTTGAGCAGTATGAAATACTGCTAAGTTGCGAACTGCACAGGGGGAAAAGTGCATTGCCTTTGCCGCATACCTTATTTTGAAATCTCAGAAATTTTGTGAGTGGGTTTGCAAAAGCATGATCCATTTGACCAACTCATGGAGAACTGGGATACAAGTTGGGATAATCAGCCTGATTCCTCCTATCCTTGTGCCTTGAGAGAAAATGTAATCTGCTAAAATTTTATACTCATTTTGTTTGGATATTAAAACATGCAAAAGCACTGGAATAGCAGAGCCAGTAGTCTCAGTTCTTATATTGTATCTAAGTAAAACCAGACTAATTCAATTAAATTCCTGTGCCCATTTTTTTTATACAAAATAAATGTGTTATTTCCCTCTGAAGTTTCTGTACCCTGCTAGGGCAGAACAGAGGGCAATGGACTTGTTTTGATGTAAAATTAGTAAAACCAAATACAGGATCAGATTTGCCAACTAAAAATATCTACAGAAGAAAAATCTGGCACCTGATCCAAGGGGAAGTAATGAATGCATAGCTGATGTGGAATGATAATGGAGTATACCCATGGAAATGATTGCAAAGTTAATCTTAAAAATCAAATAATTCTGATCCCAGTGATTTTGATTAAAATCAACTTGAAAAGAATGTCTAATGACTTTGTACTGATGTTACTTCAATTAGTGGAAAAGTGTAAGAAACAAAAGGAATAAAATACTTTTAATCTTAAAAAAGGAGAGCTTCCTGCGGTGTGGGGAAGATGTATACATGCTGAAACCATGATAAAGCTTCCCTGTGAGGAGTAATGAGTTAGTGAACCTTTTTCAAGTACAACACTTTTCTTTTTGAAGCTAATATTTGCCTTGTAGTAACAGAGTTTCACAGTCACTACAAAGTGCTTGTTCATTCCTATTGCTGGGTACACGCTACAGCCACAGCCAGTGCACATAAATGAACAGGTGGCTATCTTTCAGTTGCCTTTTAAAGTGTGATCTATAATGATAAATCAGTTTTGGGGCTCTGGTTGGCACAGGGGATTGACAAAAGTCTGCTAGGGCCTCTTTTCCCTGGCCGTGCCATTTATAATTTAGCCTTCACACAGTGGTGCCTGAAAACTATTCTGATTTTACCCAAACCCAGACAAGATTCTGGAGCTGAAATTCCATGTGACTACAACCGGCTGGAGAATTGCCATGGATTCATACTGCCCCTTCATTTTCCAACACCTTTTCTGCAGCCCTGACATAAACTAAAGCCTCATGCAAGAGTTGTAGGCAAAAGGCAAAAATATGCTATGCAAACATTTGTTATAATATTGCAAATCTATCTAGAAAATAATTCTGCCAGGGCTTTCAATGTATTTCATTCAGTATATAGATACAGATAAAATCAGAGGAATTAATCAACAGTTTGCAGGTATAATCTCATTACCTTTCTTACTGAAGGTACCAACAATAGTTAAATCACCAATCCTAGTGATCCATTCCCTAGCCTTCTGGCACAAGGAGTTTTGTCAAATGTGATTGCCCTAAACTAGAATAGCATTGCAAAGGTGCTCGCATTTTCTCTGCTGTGGTCTTGAAGGTAAATCACAAATGGAACCACATTTGTATGATATTCTAACACTCTCAAGAAATAGGGAGTAGACAAACTTGGATTGATCCTATAGGTTATGTTGAGAAATCTCATGTTAATATTCAGCTGAAAAGAAAAAAAAATTCAGTAAAAAATATAATGCCTAACAGATAATGCCATTCCTATTTAACAAGCAGTCATACACATAGGTTTACTTCATAGTATTAACAACCAGATGTCTAAAAGCTATGAATTGCTAAAATCTGTCTTGAAATACAAGTAATCAAATGACAATATGAATATGGCCCTAGAGAGGCATAGGTACTATGTAATACATAGCTGCTTTCATCATTTTTGAGGTATTATTTTGGGGAAAAAAAGCACAAGTAATTCAGCATTGTGATGAATGGCTATAAAAAAAAGGGGATGTGAAAAAGCCAGATCAGGACTGGTGAAGAGAAGATGAATTCTTACAAATCTGGCATTCAGTGATAAACACCCTGTACTCTACAGCAAAGTGCCCTGAAAAACTCATGCTGTGCAACTTAACTGAGATAAAGATGGATGTGAATTTTAACTCCCCATAGTTAACATTTATATTGTTAAAGGTAGTGATTACTAGTATGTTTCAATTTAACAGTAACTAAAATAGAAATAAAATGTCTACTTTGAATACTGCAGTTCTGAGCTACAACCAAATTTTGTTTTTCTAAGTCTACGGACAGAATCCACCCACTCTTACCAAATGAGTGTGTTCCAGAGCCTTAGCTTCTAATGAAAAAAATTTATAGTCCTTGTGGTTGCAAAGATAACTCTCAAAATGTGAACTGACTGTAAGCAAAGAAGTCTGCCCAAATATGAAGATGGCCTGGCAGAACAGGTCTGCGAGAAAATAAACTCTGAAAGCAACAATTCAAATTTCTATTGAATTGATCATATTCCAAACAGTATAATCTTCATTCAGTTTTAACTGTAAAAATGTTAAAAATATATGATTCATAGGTTGTATTTATCATTGAAAGAACACAACTAATTTTTGCATGCAGAATGCAAAGGTGTCAGTCCTTGCACATTTGTGCAGATGAAAGTATGGTTCCTTGTTCTCTGTTTTCTGTTCTGCACTCTTGCCCAGGGACAGCTGACTGTGGCACATTGCACATACTGTATTTATTGGAAATGCTTGTTGTGCCACCAGTTTATCTCCCATCTCAGGCACTTGATAATAAAACTGTTGTGAAGTCTAAATCTATTTTAGTTCCATAAAGCGGTCCCAGGTCTGTATCTGACTATCTTCAAAAATTCAGCAAAATTGGATTTTAGAAGCTTTCAGAAGCTTGGGTTTGGCTTATAATTGTTACTCCACAGAGTATCGTTTGCTGTCTTCCTCTGAGGCAAATAAAAACATCTCCAAATTTAGATGGTACCATCAAAATATTCTGTGTTCCAGCTTTTGTTCAGTAAGGCTTAATACAAAACCAGTGGCTGCACAGTAGTAGTAATTACTTAATTATCCAGTAAGACAGTTATTATTACTGACTTTAAAACTCTGCCCCCTGTTTATATAGGGGATACAACATCACTAAGATGTTGACAAATTACATATCTGACTCAAGCACTTGATATTTTTATTTCAAATCTAATGCTTTCTATTACACAACCACTGCAACAGAAGTTGTTAAGAGCATAAGAACTGCTGCGCTACATCACACAAAGAACTCATCCTACCCCTTATTCACTATCCTACCCCTGACAAAGCCTCAGTAATAGAGACTTAGGGAAGAAGATTAAAAAACACAGTAGTGCAAGAGTGACTTTTCCCCTTCTGGTGAGAAGGTTTAGTGACTTAGTTCTTCAAAAGAATTCTTCGTGGTGACTGTAAGATCCCTTTCTTGAGTGGAGTCAGCTCATTACTTTGTGTGGACTTAATAATTTTTCACTTATTACATTTACTTACATTGAATGTAATCTGCCATTTTACTGCCATGCACCCAGTAAAGGGAGAAGTTCTGTGACTCTGCAGTCAGTTGTAGATTTGACTACCCTGAATGATTTTGTATCCTGTATTTTGTATGTTTGTATGTATACTTGTTCAAAGCTTTAACAGTTACAGCTAGAAAGATTGCCGTTTATATCCTAATTATTCACAACTATTCACATGAATCAGTGTATTCATATCTGTTATGTAAATGTCTCCTTGGAAATACTGATCTAAACCCCAGCTGCTCATTCACGTCTTTCCAAATGGATGCTTTTCTGTTGCCTTGTAGGACAGCCCACATGTATGTATGATGGTAGTCTTTTAAAACATAATATGGAACAAATTATGTATGTACAATATTTTCTCCGCACACTTAAGAATCTGGCAGTGAATATTGTAATGAGTTACACAGTGGTACATTTACAATGACAAGAATCTACTTGCGTGCAGCATGAGAATTTGGCTCTGAGGTATTTCGTTATGAACTGTGAGCTATGACTTGACTGCTTGGTTCTGGGACATGGTAATTGCAACCATTCATGACAGGGTTGAGTTAGATTTTCATTATTCAGTACTGGTGGCTGAAGCACAATAATAAAAAATCTTTTAACAATGCAAGTTACTATTACAACAGCACAAGGTCAACACCTAAGTTTAAACTTGCACCCTCTGTGCTTCTATAGTAGCAGTTACTTCCCAGATCCACTCAGTACTAAGGATATGCCTTGAGGTATGGAGAATTCAAGGTTACAATGGCTGTGTCTAAGACAAGAAATAATTACAATTGTTATATAGTTACTGAGTTACTGTTTAAATATTCTGATTATTTTATATCTTCTTTTTAGCTCCTTGCTCAGAAGTGGCCTTTTGGAGATTCTGAATTTGGACAGTTTCTTTGCAAATTCCTTCCCTTTATACAGAAGGCATCGGTGGGAATCACAGTCCTTAACCTCTGTGCCCTTAGTGTGGACAGGTACAGTATGTTTTACTCTTTTGACAGACATCGTTCTTGCCCTTGCAGTTTTCCTAAAACTGGGAGCACTGAGTATGGTCTTCTTAGCAGGCAGACTCTGGTATAGATGTAACTTACATTCTGTTTTTTGATATCCTGGCTATAACAAAGCACCACATCTGTGACTCAAAGTATAGTATGAAGCCATTGGACTAATTAACTTTACAGGTTTTTTAACAGTATTTAAAAGCTCTCCTAAAGCATTATTACCATTTCCTTTACCAGAGAAAAAATTATTGGCGTTTAACTTAGTATTCAGACTTCTTTCTTTCATGTGACCTCGTGCTTGTTTTATATTTGAACAGTATCATAATCTTTAGTCTTAAAAATAATTTTTTTCAAATCACTGCCTATGGACCAGTGTTTATTTTGAGAACTTTTATAAATAATTGAGTTTTACTGGAAAACATGTTAGAAACTTGCTTTGATAGCTTGATGTTGATAGCTTGAAAATTAATGCCTCTGCTAGAAGTGCTCGGGAAGATACATAAACTTTTTGATAGAACAACGGCTAAGGTGCTTTTGAACTTTATTCTGTTATGTTTTTTTCTTCATTCATATAAGGCAGTAGCAGGTGAAGACTTCACTTTTGTAAAAGCTATTTTTATTGGTCTTGATCCTTTACTAGTCCAAAATATCAGTAATTCTGATATAGAAAATATTTATAAATAAAATACCTTATGTGTATTAGTACAGCAATGCAAAGGTAAAAGAAACTTTAAAATTAATCTTGGTTTGGTTTTACATAAAAAGTTGATGTACAAGGTTTGCAACGGATGAGTAACTTAACTAGTATTCACACCTGAAATACAGTTCCTTATCGTATTAGTAACTCATTAGCTGAAGCCAGAAACAAAAAAAATATAACACAAGCAAGTGTTCTGTTTCCCTTTTTAAGTCTGAGAACTATAAAAAGAATACTATTACTCAAACAATATCTGCCCAGCATAAAATACAATCCCATGGACTGCTCTAAGGAATAAATCATAGATCAAGCACATATGAAACAGAGAGTTTGTTAGATACGTTCTGACCAATGTAGTATCACTAGATTTAGTCCTACTGTTACATACATTTTCATAAATTGGAAGTAACACAGCTGAAGCTACCTCCTTATATATGCATACATATTTTTTTATAAGCACCAATTTGCTAATCCTCACAACAACCAAATGCTGTTTCCATTTGAGTATAGTCTTGTATGGAATCAGACTCGGACTATTTAATTTCCTCCCCCAGTTTACATGCTTTGACAAGGACATATTCTTTATCATCTGGTGCTACTCTAGTAAATGGTTGCAGAGAACGTGCGTTTGAAGACACGTGTATACAGTCAGATATTGGCTAACACAAAGTGAATCTAGGTTAAACCACCACAAAATCAGGATCTGAGAGCACCTTCAACAAGTTAGGTTGGGCACTGGAAGTGGCATAGTCACATTAATACAAAACTCCACATCAGGTAATGTTTGCTTTTTAGCCTGGAAAATGAGTAAATACAGAATTGTGTGCTGTCACAACTGGACTGTTTCTGGTCTACAGGCAAGTTACTCTTTTCTTTAAAAAGCTCCTGAAAACAATCTCATTTATAGTTATTTTGGGTGTCTATACATGGAATTGCATTCTACGAGATAGAAAAAGATAGAGTCAACTGGTGTAATAAATTCAGAGCTCCATAGCTTTGGTAATTGTTGACTCTCTGTCCCTGTTACAGACTACAGCATTTATTTAGAACAGAATTATTTTGTTTTCCTGCAAGGGCTGTTCTCTGTGCTAACTCCACTCATTACTACTGCCCCTTGCACAAAGTGACTTGCACTGACAGTGTATTAACATTTAATTGTGCAAGCCCAAGGGAAACAATGTCCACTTACATGTGGAGAGGGATTTAAGAGGCTGACAGAAAACACCGAACCAGCCATTCACCCTTCAGAGGAAGCTCACACGTGTTTCAGATGCCCCTCAGGCATTTTTAAACTCTAGGTCATGATGGTGACGATAGTGATAGTCTGACTCTTTTTCTAAACAGTGCTTGACTGTGACTAAGAGGAAGGATATTTATCTTTCTGAACTTTTATGCTTCTTTATGTCTCGGGCATAATGATTTTGATGAAGAAATGGTTGTAAGAAGAAGAGTGAAGATATGGATCTCATTTAATGTGCGTACACCCTCTTCTTGCCTCCTCTGCATACCAAATTGCATAGAACAGTAATCTCAGGGTAGGTACTTTCGTCTGGCCCAACTTCCAGTAAGTTAAGATAAGTCAAGATTTTACCACTAAAACAAAGCTCAACGAGCTTTACTGTATTAAGATCTTTGCAATCAACACACTGCTGGCTATCTTTAAAATGAAGAACAGCTGTGATCTCTCACAATGAAGAGGAATAGATTGATATCAGCAACAGTAGTGTCATTTAGGAACTGTCCTGACACTAACCTTGACAGTTACTGCTTCTTACCTCCTTGATGAAGTCTCTTATCTTTTCTGTACTGCTTTTCCCTCTTATAAAGGGCTGATGATACTTGTAGAACAGAAGTACGTTATACTAGTGGCCCATTTCAATAACTAATTTTCTAATGCAGTCAAAAGGAATAAGGGAACAAAAGCACCTGCTCTGTAAGACAGCAGGCACAGGAGACTGATAGTCCACAGACAAGCTAAAGCCCATGATACAATTTTCAGATACTCCTTGATTTCATTTCATAAGGCCCACAATACATTTTTTTTAAATTCTGATTGGATACCACTATGGTAAAATTCATCCAAATTGTTCCAAAAACTAATCTGGGCCACAGCAAAAACTACAACCGTGCTGCATTAATGAGACCAATACTGGAAGTCTAACTAGACTTCTAGAATTATTCTTTACCAAAGAATGATGAAATCACGTACAGGGTGTAGAAAAGCATCAGAAATGATTCGGTGGCCTTACAGATCTCAACATGTTGCTTATCAAAAACAATACTTAAGAAGCCACTTAAATATAATACCCAAGTACTGAAATACGGATGGTGTATCAGATAGATAATCATGGGATCTTTAGCTTAGCAAAGAAAAATATAATAAGAACCTATAGAACAATGTTTCAGCCAGACAAATTCCAAATGAAAATAAGGTACACATTTTTAAAAATGAGGGTGATTAACTACAAGAAGAAACCACCAGGGAAAGGCAAAGCTATTCTGCTTTTAATGTTCTCAGATCAAGACAGGATGTCCTTCTGAAGAAATGCTTTGAAGAAGTTATATCTAGATAGGAGTGCAAAATATTTAATTGTATGTATGTATACTTCATGATGTAATGATCCCTTATCATTAAATACCGTGCATCTCTAATTATAAGTAGCAGGAGGGACTACAGAGTCCATGAAAAGCAAGTTGGAATAAATAGCTAAGAATGGGAGAAGAGGGATATACTAAAGTTGACAGCACATTCACGAGCAGTAGAAAATGAAAAGGGGTGAGAGAAGAGGAGCCACAACACTTAACGGAGAAAAGGAAATGACCTGGAAAATAACTGAATATTTTAGACAAGGTTGGAAACAAAAGGGAAACAAACAGAAAAAAAAAAAAGTAGGACAAAACACACAGATTTTAGATTGAGGAATTAAATGTAATGCATGATGCATGTATTTTATGTCAGTTCCCTGGCAGACATCCTATATTTTCTAAGTGTGAGGGAAATAAACCCTGCAGTATTTTCCCACTCTTAATTATGGGAGGTCTGTGGCTAGACAAAGATCCTATATATTACATAACTCACACAACACCCATTTGAAAAATTATACTACCACTATTTTTCAAATCACTCTTAGAGCAGTGAATAAAGTGTCCAAGTAATAGCAGGTTAATAGGCATTTAGCAAATTACTGAGCTTCTTATGCTTTAGCTGAAACCATTCATAAAATTCTCCAGCCAATAATTCCTTATTTCATAATTACTTGAATTGTGAATCGAAAAAAAATTGCTAATATTAGCAATTGCTAAAAAATTGCCAACATACAGGACGCAAATCTTTACTGCTGTGCATACTTATCTTCTCATGCACAAAACAGATGTAACTCAAACAGAACGGGTACAAAAAAGCAAGAAAGGAAAGAACTGTATTCACTATTTACAACCCATTTGTTGACAATTACATAGTTACACAAGTGACACAACAAAAACTTTACATTTCTTACGTGAAAAATATGGGGTCTACAGGCCCCTGTTTGCTAAGAACATCATTCAGTCACGGATGAGATAGTATCATGTACCTTGTGCAGCTGATGGGACTGATTGTTAACTTGCCAGTCAACAGAAAGTAAAATTCTAATTGATTGCTAAATTTTCAAAGTTCACAAATATTTGAGTATTTGTGTGAAAGGTTATTTTCTATGAGTATTCCATTTTGTCATTAAAACCAAAAATTGATATTTGGTAAAATGAAATATGAGATGATCACAAATTAATTAAAATTAAATTTTAATTTTCATATGAATAAATATGTGTGAGAAGATATGATGCTGAATGTTACTTTCCCAATTATCTCAGTATAGTTTGTTTCAATGCTGAGAATGCCAGTCTTGCAGACCTCCTCCCCATAAGTGAACCATTGCCTCCCTCCTTTCTGATATTTTTTGAAGATAAGGATGCCTTTAGAACATGTTTTTACCTTTAATCTGCAAGTCCAAAATGTAGTTTGCTTTAGTATGTTCAAAAACTTTATACATACATTTCTGTTAAAATGATGTACTGAGAACCTGTCCGTAGTACACCTGGGACTATGCTGTGTATTGTACTGCTATAGATATCAAAGCAAAAGTTTCTAGTCTGTTTACTGCAAGAACGATGGCATACAAGGCTCTGATCTTCCAGTGATGTGGAGTAATAATGTTTTCTGAAGTTTTTGTGAGGGGCTTACAGCCTGATCTTGCATTCATGCATCTTCCTTCCTCTAACTTTGAGGCTACAGAGGATTTAATTTACGAGTTTTCCATCCTGTTAACATGCACACTTCCAAACTAAAAAGGGGGTGTGATACAGGAAGTCAGAAGAAACGCTCTGTGTGTGAATCCCAAATTAGTGTCTTGGTTAGAAAAGGGGTGAGGATGCCTTTTAATAACTCTAAATTTTACTGATCTCTGTAGCCAAGGTCCTATATCGCTTAACTAATGTTTTTGCACATTGGAAGCTCTTCATTCCTTCCATCTCAGAAATTCAAAATCCAGTACTTCCCAGTACACTCAATGCATCCTAACTCAGTTCTCAACTATGCCTTTCCTTAAACCCTTGTTATCCCTGAGCCTTCAAGCCTATGCCAAAATTCTGTATTCCTTCTAATCACCTCTGTGCCATCCCACTCTCATCCTCCCACAACCTAATCCTCCAGCCTAAAGCTTTCTGATCTAAATTTCCCTGTTCTTTCCTCCCTTTGTCAAAGCTCACTCATCCCTGCAACTCAGAGCCTACATACTTACAAATTGTATCCTCCTGGTCTGCTGAGGGCATCTCCTTTCCCCGTCCCTTTCACCTTCCTTGTGCCTGCTGGTATGCCCTTTTGTACTCTAGTTAGCTGCTCTCATCAGCTAAAATCACCATCCCATTTGCTTTTCTCTGAAAAGCTTGAAAAGCTTAACCTTGGCTTGTGCCTTGGTGTTATGAATAGAGGTGGCAGCTGCACATATCCAAGTGTATCTGTTTACTGCAAGAACGATGGCATACAAGGCTCTGATCTTCCAGTGATGTGGAGTAATAATGTTTTCTGAAGTTTTTGTGAGGGGCTTACAGCCTGATCTTGCATTCAGATCAGGGACAGAAAACGAGGGCATGTCTGAGGAAGAAAAGTACACTTGCCGTAGTCAGGACAATAAAATGACGCAGCTCCTTACAATTTACAGTCTGCTTCAGTGACTTCTTATTCTGACATTTTTTAAAGCAGATGAACACCTTTTCTTGACTTTTTTTCTCCTGAACTAAAGAAGACTCTTTCATCAGGGGATGCCATTATATATCCATGTAGCACTGTAATTCTCACTGAGAAGGTGCTATTATTTGGGGGCAGTAAAATAACCAGTTTAGAAACTGTTACATCACCAATGACAGAAAGCTCTCCAGCAGGCATTTCAGATTATTATAGGATGAAAAATAATATTTGTTCTTTCCATAATTTTTAGATAGCACTGTCTTTGCTAAATTGTTGGAGATGCTAACTCACTCATTTATTGCAGTTATTGCTAGACAACAGTTAAGTCTTCTACTGAAAATTTTATTTATGGTCTGGTTTGTACTCTGGATTGTATGCCTATCAGTCTTCTCCAAATAATTTTCGAACCTTTTGACCAGAGTTGACTCAAAGCTAATAAATTTCTACAGGTTCCTTGAAACCTGGCAGACAAGTAGAGGAAAAAGACCCTCTCAGTTCAGCAGGAAAGGTTGCATCTGGTAACAAGAATCCTCCAGCATTGGAGGGACAGAGAAGATAAAGAGAGGAAAAGGGAGAAATGCATGGGCTTTATTTGAAACTTCTTTAAGAATTCTCACCTTTACCAAGATTAGTTATGAGATGCATACACATAGGAAAGTAGGTTTCAGTAATTCCACTTTTTACAGAGAAGTTTGCTATCTAAGGGCTAAAGTAGTGGGAAAATACGTTGGTTTTGGCATGTACGGACTTCTTAGCCACGCACTTCAGTTTCTCATCAGAAAGGTGATGCAGAGGCTGAGGTAGCTATCAGACAGTCTAAACTAGCACTCAGTCGTAGTCTAAAGCAAATACAGAATATGCTGATAAAACCAGTATTTTTAACATTGAATAGCATAAATAGAACAAATGCATTTTCGTTTCATGAACATTATTTTCACAGCATTTCACTGCATGGAAGCTGACAACTTCACTTCAGAGAGCACCGCTGTTACAGCTAAGGTAGCTGGAGATAGTTGTTTTGTATCTCTTAGAATGGTATGTGTGCCTGGAAGATATTTTTCTTCTTGTAACGTCAGTTGATCTAGTGGAAGATGCAGTCTGTCCTCATAAACCTTGCTTACTTTAATTAGAAATCATTAGCGTAGTCCACATAGCAGAATTCCACACAATCCTGTGCCTAAGAACAGTTGCAGCCAGCTCTCTGCTATCCACCCCTTGATATGCTCTCCTGTGTCCTAGTTGGCTTGATAGCTGGCAGAGCCCCTGGAACAGGCAGAAAAAACCAAGCAATACAAATCTTAAGGTGTCAGCTTTAGGATTTTACTTAATATATAAAATTGAACCAAGATCTTTGAATTTAAGGAAGAAACTGAAGGTTGGAAACCATGCCTGTCTCTTTCAGATATCGAGCAGTTGCCTCCTGGAGCCGTGTTCAGGGAATTGGAATCCCTATGATCACTGCTATTGAAATTTTCTCCATTTGGCTTCTGTCCTTCATACTGGCTATTCCAGAAGCAATTGGTTTTGCTGTGGTACCTTTCAGATACAAGGATGAAGGTTATGTTACCTGCATGCTCAATCCTACAAATAATTTTATGTTGGTAAGTAACATGCTTTCTTCTCTTTTTGGAATCCACAGTATAGAGGTTAGACAAGATACTGGATTATAATATGCTTTATTCATCCAGTAAGGTGCAAAATGTATTCTAATGTATATTGGTGCAGAGAGGATTCTTCATTTACAGTGACCTATCTCTACGTTCATCCAGAGACACTAAATGGGACTTTACAACATTTTAATTTCTTCACTACTGAAGATTCTTAATACAGAAATTTGCAATTCCAGCCTGCTTTAAGTACAATCAAGGGTGATATCAGGGTAGTCAGAGCCTTGGAAGCTATTGTGTTTCTAGGTATAACACCTTGGAGCTTGTAACTGTCAAAACCCATGTTTTACAATGATTAGTCATCATTTTGCATGCAGTAGCCAGCTTTTTCGGCAGATAAAGAAAAGGGTGGGGCCATGCTCTAACATAATTTTTCCTATTCTCTATGCACTTACAAAGTCAAACAGAGAATAATCCCTTCATTTACAAGAAATCCTGACTACAAATCTGACAGACTCACATCTCCAACCTAGGTAGTTTGGGCACTGTTAGCTGTCATCTAGATAAAGCAATTCAAGAGAAGTGTGTGAGACACCAGGCTTCTTTGGCACATTTCATAGCCCTCATCTTCTGTGCTACTGCAGCTTGACAGTTACCAATACCCACATTAGCTTGTTCAAAGTAAGTCAGGTGAGTAGTCATTACAGAATTAATAGATCTTTACTGCATAGGGGGATAGTGATTTTTTTACCTGGCCTTACACTGAGAAAATGGGAAAGTGGTATCTTAATTTTTTCTTTGTGAACCCAAAGAAGGGCCAGCCACTATTCACCCAGTAATAAAAAGGGAGTAATATTCTGCTTTGTCTCAGAGAAGGCAGATAGTGCAAGGTCTTGAAGGAAACTCCATATTTTTTTTTCTGGACTAGAATTTTTCATGATAGAGTGCAAATTTCTCTCTTTTGAATGTCTGGCAGTTCTCCTTTTTTTGGATCAGAACGTGTCTTGCGCTAGAACTGGGAAGGATAGGGCAAAATGGACCAAGGAAATTTAGAAAAAGCGTGGATGATTAGTGTTTTTCAGAGGAACATCCCCAACATTGGTAGGGTTACACAGACTGCACGGATGGCAGAAGAGCAAGAGACAATTGCAAGAGAAGACAAAAGGAATTCCCTAATGGAAATAATTAATGCAGGTAAAGATGGAGTGGAATTGCCCAGGACTTACTGTATCTTTGCTTCTAAACTCTACAAACTATATGACTGTAGATGCTGTAGTTATAAGAATACGTGATTTATGAAATGCGCACTGCAGCAAATTTCCCTTTTGTAATGGCTTTTTTCCTCCACAAATGTGCCTGGACAATCTTAACTTCCTCTCTCCCTACGAAAAATAATAGTTTTCCCTCTTCTCAAAAACACTAGAGTTCAGGTCTTCCATAGGCATGCTAACTTTAATGATTATTGTTCTGTTCTTAATGTGGTAAGTAGTATAGCTTGCTTTGTTTTATTAGCAGGAATTAGTATCTTTTACTTGCTCATCGTAATTCAAAAGCTCCAAATCTCCCTGTGTCAGTTTGATTTTCAAGGAAACAAACCAGCATTTACATCCAAGCTGACAGTAAATGTTGGACGTGTCAGTCAAAATGAAGTGTGTTGTATTTCAATGTGTTGCAAGCAAGTACAAACATGAGATTAAAATGGAAATACCATTTTAACCTTAACTATAGTATTTACTACCACAAACACCACAATAAACTATTACTAAACTTTGGGAAGGATTTATGATTAACTTTTGTTTTTAATAGGAGCTTTATTCATGTTTAAAGCTATCCTTGAAAGACTTAAAAGATTCATGCTAAACCATGATTCCCAAGAGACTGAGTGCACTAGGAAACTTGTTTAAAATGCACGTTTCCTGTAGAAAACCAGTTCCATGTGGGCTTTCAAGACAAACAAAAGAATGTCTACTTCTCTTAAATCAACCCAATTTTGTGCTTTGATGTAAGCTTTGTGAAACTCAGATTCCACAATTAATCATTTACAGACATTTTCGTGTAGGTTTTATAACTTCACAAAGCCAAGTCCTCATACAGAATTGATGCATTGGTCAGGGTTGGACATGGAAGTCTTATGTGTGTGTTTTCTTGACTGACAGGCAATGCTCACGAAAGCTGGTAGACTGATATGAGTAAGTTTTCCTTGTAAACATAGCACGGATTCAGACAGTACACATTTTGTTGTGCTGCCCAACCAATATGATTCTAGTCTGACTTGGAGGAGTTTGCCACGGAAAAAATAATTGTCTCCATGTATTTGTAATCCTTTTCTCTGTAGAAGGAGTGGTAATTAGATTTCCCCTCCGTACAAACTCTTCAAATATGAGGCATATTGTTTTCTGGTTTTCTACTGGCAGCAGCTCAGTTCCCAGTGGGGGAATTTCTGCCCCCAAGGGGAGTGCAACTATGCAGCGGACTGAGGCCCCTCCTCACGCAGGGATGAGGCTAATGAGGAGGAGGAAACAGGTTAATCAACAGAATTCAAAATGTTCTGTGAGGTGGGGTTGTGGCCTAGATACCAGCAGCATATTCTAAATTAGCAAGCTCTGTAAGCAGCTAACTGTGTTGGGACAGAGGGAGAAAAATTAAAAGCATTCTCTTTTTCTTAGTAAATCAACTTTCTAGTGTAACTAAAGCAGATTTAAAAATGAACATTATTAAATACTAGTCTATTAATTCCATCCATTTTTTTCGTCTTTCAAAGTTTAGTACTGTTCTGTTTTAAATGTAAACTACATGTCAAAGGTTTGACTTTTTCAAACAGGATTCATATAATCCTCAGTTATTAGCATTTTGACATTTGGTGTGGGAACTGTGATGTTACAAGAGCACATCCGCTAGGAATAAACAAGCTAGGGGAAAGATTATGAGAAAGAAGGTTCCCTTTTACACACATCCATCTCAGTGACTAATAACATAGAGACAGGAAGTATTTAAAATGTCATGTTTCAGAGCACTCTTTTGGCTGAGCATAAAAGTTAAAAACCAAGATACAATATTTTCTCAAGTCTGAAAATATAATCGTCTACAGAAAAGAGTAATTTTAAATGTTTTGTCAAATGTAGCATTTCCCATAATACATAAATGTATTAATATAAAGCACAGCTTAAATCACAGCTAACACTTAAAATGACACAGCAAAGTACTGCTATTCTATCAAGTCCCTCAGTGCCTCTCACAAAAGGCAAATGGTATGAATGGCAGGCAAAGGGTTAAAAGTAGCTGTACCACTAGAAGGCATCCATCCTAAGCTTTGCATATATCAGACAAACACTTATGAAGTGGCTCCTATCTGCCCAGTGCATAAGCAAACCAGTTCCCAATCTTTTCACTGATAACAAAAGGTGATTAAACTTAGAAGACATTTTGAATTTTCCTTTTTTGGAATCAGGACAGAAGCCATAGAGGTAAATGGCATTTCCTGACACAGGCTTTTAGTAAGATTTGTTATCTCAAACTGACACTGCCTACATTTTGGCATGTCTTTTTCATGAAACTGGATTCCAGTTTTCATGAATGAGTGTGAATGTTCAGAAAACACAACCAAAAAAAATTCATTCCAATCCAAGACAGATTGAAACAAAGGTAAAGGCCACCTGTAAGGTAGATGTTTACACTGCCACAATTCCCATTTTGATGTTGGTGCAAAATGGATCAGTAATAAGGAAGTTTATATAATTGGTGCAGTTTACCAATAGACAGATACCAGCGTACCAGCTGTCACGCTTTCCAAGACCTTTCTGTGGTACTTTCCATTGAATCACAAGAAAATATCTTCTCTTTTCTTTACCTTATCTACAGTTCTACAAAGACGCAAAGGATTGGTGGCTGTTTGGTTTCTATTTCTGCATGCCACTGGCGTGTACTGCCATCTTTTATACATTAATGACTTGTGAAATGTTAAACAGAAGAAACAGCAACTTGAGAATCGCTCTCAGTGAACACCTTAAGCAGGTAAATATTAGGAACACCATTGTTTGAAAATACTGTTCTTCTCTCTTTGGGTTAGCTTAGAAATGTTTCAAAGTGTACTTGAATACAGTAAATTACAGAAATAGAAAGTGAGGATGTAGGTTATTTATGACGTTAAGGTATTAATTTAAACCTGGAACACAAGACTAAATCATAGTATTAAGGAGCTACTGAAGACAGCATGCTCAGGAAACTAGCCAGTTTCTTTCTTAAGTATGTATGACAGTTGTGTCTCTTGGTCTTTAACCTCAAATCACTACTGGCTAAATGCTTTCAAATTTAACTACAAAGATTTGCCAAAAAAATGTTTCTTTTTATTCATAAAGATATGATTCGATGGGTCCTCCCTACTTTTGGCACACTTTGATATGCAACTTTAGTTTCATACAAAAAGCGACTGTAGAATAACCTGGTTTAGAATAGAGTGGATTTTTTTTCCAGGGTTATTGCACTGTGGCTGTACCAGTACTGTCACTGCTTTGAAAAGAGCAACAGGAGAATAGTACAAACAAATGATCATAGAGTAGTCACCCACAGAACCGACAGATCTCACTTTACTCTTTTTGCAGTACTGTCTGATGTTTAATTCCCAGATGAAATTTTAAAAACAATCTGTAGCTTTTCCCCTGTGTTAATGTCAGACCCTCAAGTGCCACTTTCTTTCAAATTCCACATTCACAGATGTGAATCCCTAAAGCAGTCCCCTCTGCATTGGAGTGAGTTCTCAGAGGTTCCTCCTATGCTGTTTCATTCCAGACCAGGGCAGACCAGAAAACCCTCCCCTTTTCGCAGATCTTTCACTTTCCCCGCCTTTGTCAGGCCCCAGGGCCTGCAACACAGTCTGTCCTAGGGCCACACACAAGCTACTCCACCCATTAGAATTAGAACAGTATGTACAGGGCGAGGGAATCCACCCTCCAGCTTTCCCATCCTGATGTGCAGTGCCCAGCAGGCAGCTCGGAGTGGTTGCTGGAAGATGACTTTAATACCACAATTTACACAGTTTTCTTCCCTACAGCCTTATCCACATTAATGTCTAGTCACAAACCTTTTTGCATTTTGATAAAAACTGCTATTATAAGAAAGAAGAAACAATACTAGTCGTATTCAAAGCCTAGCAAGACTTACTGTAATCACACATTTGTCTTTAAGTTTTTTAATGACAGAGCCCTGCAATGCTTGTTATTGTTACATTACAGTGGCAGTTTAGGGAGTGGTATTCTTACCCCTTCATATGCTTCTGTTTATCAAATCTGTGCCTACCAAACACTACTGGTATGCATTGTCAAAAATCCACTAAAACATCTGTAAATCTCTAGTGCCATATAAAATATCCATTAAATTGAAATTATTTCCTGACTAACTATTACGAGCTTAAGCTGTAATACTGGCATTTCTAAAATTTCGTTTGTAGAGGAGCTATTTACTTAAGAACATCAAGATCACATAGCAAGGATCACATAGCAAAATTAATATACTGTGCAGTATCCCTTTATGTAACATTATGCATACTAAATATAAAATAATACAGCAGAGAGAATTTGACATCCTGACTACATACATGGTTGAATGGAACTTTTATTGCCAATTGAATTAAGTGCCTTGGGTTTACAGATTGCCCCACATCAAGGATTAGGTACAAGTGGTTTATCAATCAGGTGTGATCCCAGTTTCCCTCATACATGAAAAAGTTTTCTTGCAGATGATGCATGTTTCTGAAGAAAGAGGTTTACCTGAGGTATTGCCAGAAAACTAATCCTGTGCAGAGGAATAAGAAGGGCTGGGAAAGTAATCAGGCTCAGGAAAGCCCAGCAGTGGATTTTCCTTGGCTAACATCTACAGTGTTCTGGCAATGACCTGTGTGCTCCAGCTGCTAAAGTCTCAGTGATGAGCAGGTTCTATAGAGGATGGCCAGAATCAAGAACATGACAAGCCCCATAAAAAACAGTTCAGGGACATCAGGTAGCCTGCAAGCTGCACTTTGGGGATCCTTGCATGCTTTATCTAGATTGCTGCCAACATCACTACGCTACAATCACCTGCCAATATGAATTAGGCACTCAGTCATAGTTATCTTTACTTCTTTTTCTAGCGTCGAGAAGTCGCAAAGACAGTTTTCTGTTTAGTAGTGATTTTTGCTCTTTGCTGGTTCCCTCTCCATTTGAGCCGAATTTTGAAGAAAATGGTATACAATGAAAGAGACCCCGGCAGATGTGAACTGCTCAGGTACTTCGTTTTCTATGTCAATCAATTGTTTATACTGAAAATATATAATGCTGCACGCTTGGAGTTTATGTGAGAAATGTGATCATGCATGCAATTGTGGAGTTAGAAGACCAAACACTATATTTTATGACTTTTCAGCGTCATCCATTTTCAGGGGTTTCAGTTTTAATGGGGTAGCATAATTTCACTAGATGTTGCCTGTCACCATTGCAATCACTTTCCTCTGGCTTTTTTGAACTTCTGTGAGACAAGTTATTATAGACATAGTACAAGATTAGATTGAGAGAGTTAGGTAAGAGAGAATTAGTTTCTGTGACAGAAGAATTTGTGACCACAAAGAGCATGAATGCTTCTACGGTATATGAACATTTTTAATGTTTTGCATTCTCTTTTGTTGCCTAGTTTCTTGCTGCCATTGGATTATATCAGCATCAATCTGGCAACCATGAACTCTTGTATAAACCCAATAGCTCTGTATTTTGTGAGCAAGAAGTTTAAAAACTGTTTCCAGGTAAGATCTTTTTGATAAGATTTTATGTCCAGTTAATGAACTGTATTAAACCACTTAGTTATTATCTATTTTTAGCAGCTGGGAGAAGAGGCATACAAAGGAATGAAAGATTATAAATTGTCTAGTTTAACCGCTAGCAACTTGCATAGCACACATACCAAACTGAAAGTGGAGCTATCCGCTTTAACTAAAATGCTAAACCAGTAAATAAGTTTGACATAGTCCTCATATATAAACATGTAAACTGTTTGTTGTTTTGGTTTTTTTAATTTCCAGTCATGTCTTTGCTGTTGCTGCTCCCAGTCTAAGAGCCTAGTGACTTCAGTGCCCATGAATGGAACAAGCATTCAGTGGAAAAATCAAGAACTAAACAACCACAACACAGACCGAAGCAGCCATAAAGACAGCATAAACTGAAAATTAAGGACTCTGATACCACTTCAGCATCAAACAGGAAAAAAAAAAAGTCACAACAAAGCTATTTCAACAGGAAGCCCAGTGACTGTTCCATAATCAATTCAGACATGTGCACGCTTGTACCTAATTCTAGAGGTGACTGAGTAGAATGACTGACTATAATTGTGATGTTCTGTGAACTGAGATCCACTGGATGGTAATTCTGTCTCTGAAAATTATATTGATGTGATTATGACACCAAAAAACTGACTTGAACTACAGAGGTGGTTTGCTCTCCTGAACCAAGCAGGAACGTGTCCAGTGTCTGCGACTCGTACAATACAATCTTTTTACCCTATTGTCACCTGGAATTAATCACTCCGGAATTTTTCAGAAGATACCAAAATGGAATCTGTTTGTGACTTTATTTTCTCTCTGCCCATTTGTCTTTTAACTTTTATTTGTGTGATGGATATATTCCATGCACCCGTACGTTTTGCATGTTGTTGTTCGTTTTTCAGGTTTATGTTGGAAAATGTTTTGGTCCACACCAGTATTTTATTTACTTATGTTACAATGGGTCAGGACATTAGCTGGGCAGTTCACATTTGTAGCACTTCAGTACTCAAAAACAGGAAGAGACCATTTCAAGTAGCATCAACATTTGGCACTTATTAATACCAAAAAAAAAGAGGCATTAATAATACAGTACTATACTGTGTTATTTATTCTAATGCTCTGTACAAAATAAACATAATAAACATAATCTATATCAGCAAAAAGAATGAAAGATGCCCACAGAGGGGCATCTTACAATGTGTTTTTAATTAACCTGCCATGTTAATTCTTAAACTATATGAACCTATTAATCTATTTAGACTATAGCTGCATTAAATCTAAGTCGAAATGAGGGTCAGTGGAACACAGTGAAACATTATTACAGTTGTCCAAAGAGTTCTGAGAATACGGTTATTATCATAGCAACTATGCACAACACTACTTACACATTGTGAACATGAGGTTATAGTCATGGTGAGTGCAGAACTATGGAAGTCCGTAACAGTTCGATGTGCACAAGGCTATTTTGTGCCTTATGCTTACAGAGTTCTTTGTCTTATTCTCACAACGTTCAAAGATTTTGATGGGGTTTGATAGTTTATTAGAATTGTTAACCATAAAAATGCTATGAATAATATATAGAAAATATTGCTTGCATACATGTAAACTGGTGATATACTTATTATTTCCATCCATTATGGTTACATGGCAAGAGATTCCTTGTTTGGCTATAAAAATTTTTAATAGGTGGCCTTTCATTAAATAGTGGAATTAATTAGTGTGGTGTCATATATAATATGCCTCTTGCACAAATCTGCTAGGCAATTTATAGCATATGTTGTGCTAGTCTAAGCAACAGTAATTAAAATTCCACAAATTTTTAAACATCCGTTACATTTCAAGTAAAAGATACAATCCCGGATATTTTTATTTACGAGGTCAAAATGCTAGTGCCTACAGTGACTTCTGCTGCACAAGTTTCCCAAATGTTTACATTCACGTGAATCTTCTAAAGTATATTAAAAAAAAATTCTTTAAATTGGTTTATGTATTTTTGTGTGCTTTTGTCTCTGTGACATATATGTGTGTATAAATACATACAAATTTATGTTCGTATGTTATAAACCTATATACAGTCTTCTGACAGTGCTCTGTAGTAGTGCTTAAGAGCATGGTATTGAATGAGACTTGGCTGACTTTTATTCAAAACATTTCATCCTCAAACTGTATCAAAAATCATAGTAAATGACTAACAATGCTTTCCTTTGAGAAGGTTGAATTACTGAGTCTCTCTACATCCTGACACCTTCACTGTTCCATTGACAGAATGTATTGAGCAAGGTGATAAAGGTAAACACAAAACAGACACCAGGAATGGATTTAAGTTGCAAATTGCCCCTTCTTTATTTCAAGGCATGAAAAAGCTTAGTGCGAATTCCCTTTTTCTGTTATTTATCCAATGGTTAGATGAACAAAAAAATTCATACTATATCAGCAAATCAATACTCTGATTGTTCAGAGACAATCTTTTCTGTCTACATAAGACACTGAGCAGTAGAGACAATCCAGCACAAGAACTTTAGAACTCTTAAATTCTACAAAAAAAAAAAAAAAACAAAACATCTACCTGCAAAAGTTTCAGACCCTGAAATGGACCATTTTAGGCTTTACTAGCACTGTTACCAACCACAAGTCATGAAAAGAGAACAGTTTTCCTTCCAGCATTAACACTTCAAACATCTATTGCTTTCAAAACAATACTTGGCTCTATTATGAGGCAAAGATATATGCACCTGCACACACAAAGCACACTTAAAGCCAGTTCAGCCTACACGTAAAAACCATCTTCCTATTGCCCGAAGAGCTGACTGACAGTAGTGGCAGCATTATAAAATACAAAACTTTTTAACTAAAGAAAAAAAGAGGATAAAGTATCTAACAGATGTGAGAGGTGTTTCTTAGAATGCTTTAGAATTATTTTTGGAAGCTTACTTGGGGATCAAATCCTACAAAAACAAATTGGTGATCCTCATCCCATCTCCTCCAGCCAGTGGAAGGACAGACAGAGCCTAAATAGCAGTGACAAGTGAGGTCTCGGGAGGTCTCAGACTCCTTTTTGCCATGCATGCTCTTTTGTAGTTTCACTGGCGGCTGCTGCTCCCACTCACAAACCAATCATAAGGACAAAGGGTGTTATGATGTGACAATGATGGCAAGGGGGGGACTTTTTCTGTAAAACTTACTAAGGTACTTACTTTTTAAATTCTCTCCTATTCTTCCCAGTGATAATAGTAAATATTCCTCCTCGTATTGTATCTACCCTCAATTCTGAAAAAGCTACCTTTCCAAAAGAAGCAACAAAAGTTTTCCACAATTCTGAAATTCAATCATAATTAATTTTAACCTTTCTTTTTCCTGACAAGTTCTGCGAAAAGGTGCTCTAGCATTTCTCTTTGTGCATCAAAGCCAATGTAGGTTTAGTTGGGATTTTCCTCTGCTGTTGCACAGAAGTTGCTTTCTTTTTTACATAAGAACCACAAGTATGCTTCCATCCTCCTCTTATTTTATAGATGTTTTTATATCTGCTGTTTGCATTTCTCTCAGCTGAACCAAGTCTAGCTTTTCTCTGCAGATGACAGGATCTCTATTCCACAATTTGCAGATGAATTTATTACACTTTTTGTAACATCTGTTCATTACAATCAGAATCCATTTAACTATCACAATCATCTTTTTTATGGACTTCACAATTCCCAATTCTTTTCAGTCCAATCAGTGTAAAATTTCACTGAATGTTTCCTTTTATATACAGTCTCACATTTCAACTTTAAACACTTTGCAGAGTTTTCTTTAATTTTAGAATCCTGTTATTCTCCTTGTTTTCAAACTACCTTACTAAACATTTCCTCTTTGCTGTATTTTATACTTGTTTGCTTCAAAGATACAACATACATAGGTTTTCACTTTTATTTATTTATTATTTCTGGAACTCTGTGTTTCAGCCTGACCTAGCCAGCTCCTGTGCTTTGGAAAAAAGTGCCTATGTAGGAGCTCATCATAAATGTCACCTGATGATAGAACTTGGTTAGCTTGGTTCTGTGAAAGGAGGCTTAGGCAACCCTCATGTCTGAATATGTTCATTTTTGCTTTTAATACAGTCAGTTTCAGGTGCTTACCTGTCTGTCCCTCCATCTTTCAAAAACAACCATGACCCCCCTACCCAATTCCAATAAATTTTACAGAACAGAGTTATCATCATTATAAAGTAACAGAGAATTTCACAAAAACTGCAGGATAAGTGGAAGAACAAGATCCTACTCATGCTCTATGCAGAAAATTGCTGAAATGGAGTTTATACGTACTCATCAAATTCACACGATAGAGAGATGTTACGAAAACTACAGATGCAGAAAAAGCTTTGATCAGAGCTTGCAACTTGTAAGACATCTGAGAATCAAACCACAACACACAAATTCTTGGAAACCAGTATTTGTAAGTTCCATTGCATGTGGAATTACTTGCTATTTTGCTGTTTCTCTCTCATCATTTACATATTTACCACAATCCTGTTACTATATCATTTGATTCTGTGAAGCCTTATGGGTTTCAGTTTGTGAGAAGACATGGTACAAATTCAAATTCTGCTGCATTTGTATGAAGGGATTTCTACTCAAAAGTCCCTGAGGCAAAGCATGCATTTTCATTAGAAGAAACACACTCGGACTGCATGCTAACATTGCCTTGCAAAATTTCTTCCAATCAGTTGTGGAAAGCTTGGCTCAGCAGAGTATTCCTAATGTACACTCCTCACCCTTTCAAAGACTAAATAAAGGCAATTACCTGCAAAATCAGAGTAAGAGAAGACGCATTAAAAGTTTACAGAACAGAAACAATTCCCAAGTTGCATAGGAAAAAAAAAGCCAACCAAAACCAGGCATGTTTAAAATGTGTCCCTAAAAGAAACACAGCTTATCATTAGTCCAAGTGTGGGAAAGGAAGACAAGAACTATATAAAAAAATGTAGGTCATTTCCAATTTCTCTAAAGGAAGATGAAATTAATTGACCTCTAGTATCTCATCTAGAATCAGCTTTTTCCCTGTACAGATACCACTGCTTCTGAAATAAACTGTTGCTTGAGTCAGAGTTTTGTAGCCTCATTAGTTACAGTAGCTTATTATTACAATAAAGCTTAACAACAACTGATAAGAAAAAAGAATGCATTTCATTCTTCAGCAGCACTCTGTCCACATTTCTCAGAGTAACTGAGTATCTGAAAACTGCTCTGAAATCAATTATTTGGAAATACTTGGTGCATCTCCGAATAAGGCTTTTACTTTAATCTCATCCTGTCTTAGTCCTTGGGAGTAAAAAGACTGAGTCTACAAGTTACTGAATCAAGCATCCAAAACAATTAATGAGAAGCATTTCTAAGACATCCAAGAGAACATGCATTCTAGTATATACTTGAAACATAGGGGAAGATTAGAAATCCATCATTACTAGACACCACTGTGCCATCCTGTATCCACACTTCATATTTATTGAAATCTCTATGTCTAAAGTTTTTGTGTCTTTTCCCCTCCAAAATTTTTGTACAGTGGCCTCCTTGGTATTGCCTCTGAATAAAGTATGCATTTGGATTAGTTTTCTTTCAAATATCTACACAGTATTAATAAAGCATCCATCTCCAGATACATTCCAATACAGAAGCACAATTAAACCACACTACCAGAAAAGTAAAAAATTTTTAGGGTCAAGTTTTAGCAGACAATTAACATAGTACTCTTGGGACAAGTGAATACTACAGTTCAGTATTACTAGTGGAAAATATATTGATTTTTTACAGATAAAAACCCCAAACCTATATTACTTTTGCCAATTCATCCAGAATTAAAATAATAATTAAAAGAGTAATGTTTACATGAATAATGAAAATGTCCACAGTTACATGAGCTGGAATAAAATACTGTAAGGGCTATAAATCTTTATGCTTCAGTATATGAAAGAAGTCTAAATTCTGGGGATTAGGAAGATGTAACTATCCAATGCAAGATTCTTTGATTTCCCTGCAATGTTTCTCTAAAGTATTAGCTCCAGGAGAAATCTCAACCTCAGAGATAATTCTGAAGAAGAGGAGATGCCTTACTGAGTGTTAACTAACATTGCCTTCTTGCACTGCAAAAAAGTCTTTGGCTAATATTTTTTGTAATATTCAGCATCTTCTGGGTTTCCTGTATCACAAATGAACTGCAGCAATTACAATGCCAAGGGCTTCTCAAAAATCAAGGAATGAAATGTTGAATTATTTCCTTTTTATGATAATTTGAATATATCAGAATTTGCTTGTACAGAACTTTAAGCAGTGGTTGTCCTTCCATATAAAGTGCATTTATATATAAAAAAATCCCTGATCTTCTCTTCCATTTACTTAAAAAATGTGAGCCATTTAGAGAGAAAGCAGAAAAAAACACTGTGTAATTTAACTATGAGCACTTTCATATCACATATGACTGTACACTATGGTAACCAAAGATATGAATAGCCCATTGGGCAATCAAAGACCAAAATGTCTTAACATGTAAGTGCTTGTTGAGAAATAGAAAAGAACGAATACATTCATAACAATGAAAGTTTGTTTCAATATTCAACACTCTAGAAAAGAGATTAGCACAGCAGTAAATTCAAAAATTGGGTAGATCCACTTGATGACAAATACAAGAATTTGGCCTGGACACCCAAATTTGTTTAAGCCTATGCCTGAAATGCCACTGGAATAAAGGCATGAGGTTAATCTACGACGAAAATTATTGGCTACAACTTCAGTATAAAAAAGCAGCTAAAGAAAGATCAAATTCACTTCTAAGATACCAACATTTTTCAGACTAGAAGTGGTCTTACATATGAACTATATCCCAGTTCCGTGCTTTATAACTAATATATATTTCCAATTAAGAACTTTTATACATTTTATCAGTTTTTGAGTTTGAAGGTTTTTGTTTTTCGTTTTTTGGGGTTTTTTTTTTAATAATCTGCTTGGAAAGTATGAAAATGGTATCAAGACTTAGCCAGTCTAGTTTTACTTACCCGAGATTATAATTTGCTCACACACAAACTGAATGCATCTACTCTGATTGAAAGCATAAGAAAACAAAGAAGGATGTTCTTTTATTCACCAGCTGAAGGTATTACCTCAACCAAACTTAAAAACCGGCATTTAAGTAATTTCATATTTCAAGTAGTAACTTGGGATAAAATGCTAAACCTATGGAAGTAAATTATAAAGTTGCCACTGACTTCAGTAGGACTGGGATTTCAGTCAAAATGTATGATGGAGTCCCATCAGCATGGTAACTATGGCAATGTGACTAAGCCCATTACAGCTAAGCAGGACAGAAGAAGTAAAAGATCCTCTGGGGCTTCCATGAATAATTGCAAAATCATCTCATATGCTCAGGTGGGAAAAGAAGCTTTGGCACACTTTCCCTCCTATAAAATCAGCTTAATAAAAGAAATCAGAGATAACAGGATTCTCTTCTCACACCACTCCACCAACAGAGACAGGTGGCCAGAATAGGAGAACAAGAAGATTGTCTACTTGCGGTGAACGATCCTTACTATGGAATGCTGATATTCTGAAAATCTAGAGTATTGTCCTGATCCTGTCCTTACTCCAAGATGTAACTCTTACACAGGTTATTGCACAGATACTGCATGTGTCCTCTTCACTGTTAGGCAGATATTGGAAATGTACAGTTGGCTGGAATATCCTAACATTACATATCCCTGACATGCCTACTGCAATTATGCATATCAGTTTTACTGAAACAATTCTGGTCTACACTGAAATCAATGTGGACATATTATAGTGTGAGCACATACCTCTCAAAAATATATCAATCCTATGTCAGAGGAATCACAGGATCAATATTTATTACTGCAGGGGATGTAGTATGCTGTATTTCTGAAGAAGTTGATATATACAAGAGAAAAGTATCTCTGTGGGGGTTTACCCTGCTGAGTCAAACTGAAAACCCTTACAATTCTGCTCATATACAGACCTCTGGGATCTGCCTCCTTTCAGAAAATTTAATCTTCTGTAGTTGATTACATATTTAGCTGTTCTAAGGATGTATTTTCTAGGCTTTGGGAAAACACACTTTGCACTAACTGAACACTGCATGAGAACTGTCATGTAGAGTCATTCCCACTTTGCAGTTTTTGCCACGGGTATATGATTTCATAAATGTTGTTCTGTATGCAAATAAAATAATCAAGTAAAATATTATGGAAAATGTATTACATGGAAAAGAATTAGAAGTCACAAGAAAAGGGGCTCTCTATAACTAAGCCAACCTGATATACTTGCTCCACTTGGTAATAGTAGATTACTTTTTAGTTAATCTGCTAGTAAATTTCAATAATCCTTCCCTTGAATTGAAAATAAGAATGCCACACAATGCTTAATTTACTGGATAATTGGTTAACTTTTTCCCTGTTGAGTCTCAAAATTGAACACAGATAATTAATTTAATATAGCTTTTATGTCTTAGTTCAAGTAAGATTACTTCACCTCTACTTTGTAACCCAAATTACCTTGCTATGCCTAGAACTGTTTAACAGTTCCAGACGTGTTAGCAACAATTTGTTACAGTGGGTGCCAAGATGGAAAATGGAAAGGATTGACCAACCCAAATAAACAAACAATGCAATTCAAGAACAATTCTGAGCTCACCAGGGAGCTGAAAATCTATTCCAAATGCTGCTCCAATTATGTTTGTATAAATACTCTAATATTGAATTTTTTGCAAAACTACACTCTGCAAGCCCGTGGCAACATAGGCTGCACAACAATTTTATAAAACATTAAAAATGAAACTTTATAATATTTATACTAAAAGTTTGATGATGAGAAGTGATCTACAAGAAATTTTGAGTGTTAGCTCTTTTTCATTATCCAAACTTTGCAGAAACCTGAGAACTCTGCAAAATCAAAAGATAACAGAAACTTTCTCTAAATAGTCTAATATACAAGTTAGAGACATTGCAAATTGTACATTGAATTCCAGTTTCTCTGACTTGGTGCTTACAGTTTGTCCTTGACATCTCTCTTATTATCTTGTCCTCCTCTCTGAGATTCTTTCTTATCCTTGTCTTATCATTGCCAATAAGCAGTATGAATTAACTTATGTTGAACTCTTGACTGCTTCCACTACTTCAAGCGTTAACATTATCCAGGCCTAAAGCTGGCCTTAGGTATTGCATCCCTGTACCAACAGTTCCAATGTGAACCTACCTTCAGTTGTCGGGTAGTTCCTGAAGACAAAGTAATTAAAATGTAACAGCTGTAGGGCAAGTCATTATAGGAAACAGAATAAAATTAATGGGCAAAAAAGCAATTAAATATTTGTACTGAAATTTCCCATCTTTAGAAAAGGCTTTCTATCAACTTTCCACAAGTTTTCTCTAAAAGCCTCTTCAGAATTGCAATCAACAAAAAGATGAATGCTTCTGTCTCACATCAGAAGCAAAACTTTTTATGCGTTTGACACTGTCCCACACGACATCCTGGTCTCTAAATTGGAAAAGCATGGATTTGATGGATGGACCACTCGGTGGATAAGGAACTGGCTAGACAGCCACACTCAAAGGGTTGCAGTCAATGCCTCAATGTCCACATAGGAACTGGTGACGAGTGGTGTTCCTCATAGGTCAATACTGGGACCAGTGCTGTTTAACATCTTTATTGGTGACATGGACAGTGGGATTGTGTGTCATCAGCAAGTATGCCGATGACACCAAGCTGTGTGGCACGGCTGACACGCTGGAGGGAAGGGATGCCATCCAGAGGGACCTTGACAGGCTTGAGAGGTGGGCCTGTGCAAACCTCATGATGTTCAACGAGGCCAAGTGCAAGGTCCTGCACCTGGGTCCTGGCAATCCCAGGCACAAATACAGGTTGGGCAGAGAATGGCTTGAGAGCAGCCCTGAGGAGGAGGACTTGGGGATGTTGGTTGATGAGAAGCTCAACATGGGCAGGCAATGCGCACTTGCAGCCCAGAAAGCCAACCACATCCTGGGCTGCATCAAAAGAAGCGTGGCCAGCAGGTCAAGAGAGGTGATTCTGCCCCTCCATCTGCTCTGGTGAGACCCCACCTGCAGTACTGCGTGCAGCTCTGGAGTCCCCAGCACAAGAAGGACATGGACCTGTTGGAATGGGTCCAGCAGAGGGCCACGAAGATGATCAGAGGGCTGGAGCACCTATGTTATGAGGACAGGCTGAGACAGTTGGGGTTGTTCAGCCTGGAGAAGAGAAGGCTCCGAGGAGACCTTATAGCAGCCTTCCAGTACCTAAAGGGGGCCTACAGGAAGGATGGGGAGGAACTCTTTATCAGGGAGTGTAATGACAGGACACGGGGTAATGGCCTCAAACTGAAAGAGGGAAGATTTAGATTGGATATCAGGAAAAAATCCTTTACTGTAAGGGTAGTGAGGCACTGGAACAGGTTGCCCAGAGAAGTTGTGGATGTCCCATCCCTGGAAGTGTTCAAGGCCAGGCTGGATGAGGCTTTGAGCAGCCTGGTCTAGTGGGAGGTGTCCCTGCCCGTGGCAGGGGGGTTGGAACTAGATGGTCTTTAAGGTCCCTTCCAACCCAAACCATTCTGTGATTCTGTGAAAATTACAAGAGTCAGCTCTATTTTGTATATGCCTGAGCAGTCTCTCTTTGGATTAATGATCATGAGAATCTAAAAACCTAAAGCACCTATACTGAGTCAGACCTTCCTATCACCCATGATGATCAATAGCAGACATCTAGGGAAGGGTGTAAGAACAGTATAAGCATACAGTAACACTTCACTGGTAGACTGTCCAAGTCTTCACCAAACTGATGTGAGAATCGGTATATTTGGTGTAAATAATGGGTATTTTTCCATTAATTTATCTTTTTGGCCCTATGTAATCCTTCAGTATTCGTAGCATCTTAGAATAGAATCATAGAATCATTTTGGTTGGAAACAGATCATCAAGTTGTGAAAACAACTCCCAGCCAAATCCATGGGAGTGCTTACATGCACCTGGGAGTGCTGGCTCAGAGAATAGGACCAAACCTGTTGTGATAATCATCCCCTGATGTATAAATGCTCTATGTTTATTGATGTATAAACACTCTGCAAATTAGCTGAAACAATCAAGTGCAGCATTCCTCCTCCATGACTGGAATACCAGCTGTAACACACTGACTAGTGTTGGAGCACCTCTCCTATGAAGACAGACTGAGAGAGTTGGGGTTGTTCAGTCTGGAGAAAAGAAGGCTCCAAGGAGACCTTATTGTGGCCTACCAGTATCTTAAGGGGGCCTACAAGAAAGCTGGGGAGGGACTTTTTAGGGTGTCAGGTAATGGTAGGACTAGAGGGAATGGATTAAAACTAGAGATGGGTCGATTCAGATTGGATGTTAGGAAGAAGTTCTTCACCATGAGGGTGGCTCACTGGAACAGGTTGCCCAGAGAGGTGGTGGAAGCCCCATCCCTGGGAGTTTTTAAGGCCAGGCTGGACGGGGCTCTGAGCAACCTGATCTAGTGGGAGATGTCCCTGCCGATGGCAGGGGGGTTGGCACTAGATGATCTTTAAGCTCCCTTCCAACCCTGACAATTCTGTGATTCTATGACTAGGAGTCTGAGATGACTAATGTGAACCTTTTTGCTGTAGTTCTCTATTTATCACCTCCTATGGACTTCCTTCAAAATACATCAGAAGCAATTTCCTGTTACTTTAGCTTTGAACTACTTCAAGCATACACAGAACAAACAATATTCCTACCTGGAACATGAAATGAGCTTACGCCAAACTCCAAGTAGCACAGGCATTAGAGGCAAGTGTAGGGAAAAAAAAGCAACTATATAGAAAAGTTCCATTTTCAATAGCAGCTGATATTTTTGTTTCTAATGGAAGTTAGAGAATGCTAAAGTTTGAGAAGGTCTAGCAATGGATTACAGTCCAGAGAAATGCTACAGACTCACTCGGATTGACTTCCTCTAGCCATGGTAACTAAGCGCTGAATTTGGCCATGACTCCTCCAGTATGTTTTTCCTTCTGGGAAATGTGTGTCTAAATACTCTGTAGTTACAAAATATTTTGATGTGGTTGTAAGTAATTGTAAGTATGGTTTAATGTCTGGCAAAATCAAATTATACTTGCATTAGAATAAGCACATCTAATTTATAAAACAATATTAGGAATCATATTGCTGGTGAAGGAAAATAATTTCTTAAACAGAGAAAAGCAAAATGCTAAACCAGTGTAAGACACAGAACTGAATTTCTTGTATCTGTAAGAAAACGAAGGAAAAAATATTGCTGGGTTCATTCAGAGGCTAGTTTCTATATTGTAGGTATTTTGGAATCCTGTAGTGAAATCTCTCTTTGGGAATTGCACTACTCCTCTGTCCAGCACTCAAAGTTTATTAAAGTTTTGTGGGAAAAAAGCTGTTTGGCAGCGTCCCAGTCCATAAGGGTCTGAGAATGATGTGCCAGAAAGACTCAGGAGGCCTGAAAAGCCACTTTAAAATATGGAAAAGCTTTTTTTTTTTCTTTTTTCCAGAGGCCCAGTTCAGGGGGTTTCAATCTGTTTCATGGATTTTTCTAAGCTGCAGCACAAAAGCAAGCAATTTGTTACAGGCACCCAAAAACCCTCTAATATTATCATGTTTGAAAAACAGTGCTGCTTTAGAAAAGGAAAGCTTTTGGTTTCATGGTTTTTCATGGTTATTGAAAAACTCTCTCTTTTTTTTCCGCTAATAGCTATCTAGTTGTAGATATGTAGAAATGTATTTAGTGCGAAGATTATCTTCCAGTCACATTACTGTTTACACGTTGGCAGGGATCAAAGTCTATTTTCATCTTCACAACTATTCATGTTTCTTTATACCAACATTCCTCAAAAAGTGAAAACTTTGTCTTTACAATTTTGTTCCATGATGACTGCCTAGTCATATGCACAAGCTGTTACAAATATTTTTGCTAAGCATATCCATGCAAGGCTAAAAGCAAAACCATGCATGTATTCTGGAAAAAAAAGCCTATTTACTTTTCTTTTTTTCTCCATTTTAGCAGTATTTTCAGCCATTTAACAGACCACATCTCAGAGCACTTGAATTTAAATCACTATAAAATTCCTTTTAATTAATTTATTTTGAAGTATTACAACAAGTACTGACTTGGCAGAAATAGCAGCTTTGACAAATCACAGCAGAAATGCATGAGGTTTAGGTATAAAAGGTACTGTACAAGAAACTTCTAAAAAAATTTCTTCTTCCATTAATACTTGGAGCCCAATTCTCATTTCATTAACATCACAAGGATTTTTCCTTTTGACTTCTGAAGAAAAAGATCAGAGTCAGACTATGTTTCTTATCTGGTCATTTTAAGAACTGACCACAAGCATGGAGAGAAATAGAGAAAGAAAGCAAGAGAGAAAGGGAGAGAGATTGTTCTATCGTATCTGACAGATCCCTATTGCTGAACCTAGGATAGATCTCAAATAAGACAAAGCACTTCACTCCTAAGTATCACACCATCTGATTTTCATCTTCCTGGCTCGCATAATTAAATCCAGAGTTTAGTCTTTATACAGTGCATGAAGGAGAGGTTTTGGATTTGGTACACCTACAAAAGCCATCATGTTGTATAGGGAGCAGATTAATACAGGCAGGCACTCACTGAAGAGCTCTCTGCCCGAGGTTCTAATCCCAGCTCCTACAACTATTTTTGTACTTATCCAGGTCTGATCATTTCTCTATTTTCTGCAAAATTTGACAACAGATCCTCTTTCTCACCAATGTGCCATAACGGCAAGACTTAAATGCTGACGGTGAATAGTGAATATCTTCTCTGGAAAGTGAAATTGAAGATGGGAGAATCCTTCCTACATTCTAAAAAGTCTGCTGCCTGCTGACTAAAGCATGGTCCAAAGGAGCGGTTGAGTCCTTTCAGACAAACAAGGGAATTGAACCTGGATCTCATCCACATTTCTGTCTGTTCTAAGGACTGAGCTACAGTCTGAAGGGAAACAGATTTTCCCACTGTGGGGACAGCTGTTGCTGCAAGGTCCTGGCCTAGTAAGCATTTTCAGAGCTCACCTACTGAATTGAACTCTCCAAGGAGACATGCAGAGGAATGTTTCATTTCTGGACACCTACTGGGCATTAGCCTGAGTTAATTACTAGGCTGCTCAGTCCTATTACGGCTTAAGTACCTTTGAGAACATGAATAAGCACTGCTGAAGTACTTTATGCATCTCACAATAAAAAATGCTTGAGCTTCCAATCAAACTTAGGTACCTCCAGGGTTACGTGATAGATGCGTAAACACTTTCAGGACTGCAATTTTGACCCAAGGCATCTAAATTCCACCTACTTAAGCATGAGGTGTTTATGTCCTTTTCTAGACCTCATCCTAGATTAGAATCAACTGCTCAGAAATAATCATAATATCTGCATAATGCTGATTTTCAGAACGATTTATAAATATTAAGTAATTAATCTTCATATTGCCCCTGGACAAATATTTCCATTTTACATATATAAAAAAATGTGATAAATTGCCATAGGCTACAACTGAGTCAGTATCAGAATTAGAATGGAGGAATTCCTGGCTCTCAGACTAGAGCTCAGTTCATGCCTCTCAGAAGAAAGATAAGAGATAAAATCTTACTCTTCAGAAGCAAGAGTTGTTATGCTGACATGTTTTAATTGACCAAGGACTTTTTCTTTTAAAGTGGTCTACGTTGTGGTTTTTTTTTCCAAAGAATACAAAAAACTTTGCAGCATTACCTTTCAATCCTGGTAGACTATTAACAACACTGAGAGGTAAATAACTGAGAAAGTATGATCAAAACTTATCTTTAATAAACCTCAGTTTTTGAGTGGTGTTAGAAGGAATGATTGGAAACACTATATTTAATATTATGCAAGCTTGGTGCATCAGTTAGACAGTCACTCAAATTAAAGAAAAGGCTTATTAGATCACTTAATCACTACCAGTAACAGCATTGCCCATAATACATAAATATTGAAGTATTTTAGGGATCTTTAACATTTTATGCTCCTGCTAGGTTTTTTAAGATGGAAAATCCAGAAAAAAATAAACCAAAAAAACCAAAAGTAGGATGCTTTCTCCCTTCCTTGCTGAAGGACTTCTGTAATTCTGGATGCCTGCAAGAATTGTTGCTGGCTTGAAAGGATTGCCAGCTACCAACCCCTACACATCATATTCTTGACTTGAACAGTTAAAACAGATCCATCCGTAAATTCACTTGCATGGCTTATCAATCTACTTTCTACACACACAATTTAAGAGTATGTTGGCCACTATAAAGTAGCAAGTGCTGGAAAATCCTAACATAATAAACCATTTCTAGGCTAAAGTACCAAAACTGATAAAACACATCAGTATTACTGAACTGACAAATTGCAAACTTTAACAACCATGTAGAGTTTCCAGAACTCTACATCTTGATAAACATAGTTTTACAAACAGTAGTTCAGGATATCAGTTTAAATGCACAAATCTTAGTTGAGCACTGTTTGATACATGTTTACATTTACAACAAGAAACAGAAGACCAAGAGTACAAGTATTTTGTTATAGAACAGTTTTTTTTGTGCAAAGATGTTGCATGTATTGCACATAAGGTCTTACCACAGAGACCACACCTTGAAACAATACGCATCATTTCCAGCAATAACAGTTCTAATGTTAGATATTCAATACATTGAATATGGTCATGTCTGTGACATTCCTTTAGTAAACTCTCACTTCAAGTAGGATATTAGCATGATAGGAAAATTCTCCTATTGTTCAAATACCCCACTCCTTCCCTTGCAAAAACCTATATTTTGTACTTCTTTTCTGAAATCTCAAAATGAGAATACAAGGGTTTTACGTTTACACCACACTTGAGAATTTTGAAACTTCAGTCTCGTAAATATCAGGTCTTCAATTTCAGGCCGACAGCACATCCTAGTGGTTACTCACACTATTCCATAGTATTTGGTTTACACAACACCTCAGTCATAGCCGCATAAATACTCTCCCGGTATCCTTCAATGCATGCACTTTTCTTCTTTTCCTTTATGGAACAACTAAGAATGAAGTTGGGATTTTGGAAAGAAGCTTCAATTAATAAAACTGAGACAATTCAGGAACATGGAATATTTTAAAATTGGTTCTATACCTCTTTTAAGCAAAAACATGCTTCTGACTATGCATCATTGTAGCTATTTTTAGGCAGAACATAAAATGAACACTAGTGCAATTTGTCCTTTTGTTTTCATTTTCCAATAGGAAAAAACAACATCTCTGTTTTTACTTCAGTTTCATTTGGGCAGCTTTATCTAGGAAATATGACTAAAGGGCTGTACACATTACCAAGTACTTAGCTAGTCAATAAAATTATAAATTTAGTCATCAAAAATGCGTCTATTGCAGCAATTTTAATGTGTTTTTTGCCAGTCAAGTATGCAGCACAATCAGATAGCTGTCTGTTGAAGCAGGCAGCAATCAAGAGAAAGTGGAAATAAAATGTTGCTTAACTGTGTTAAAACAACATTTTGTAACAACACCATTTAGAGATTTTTAAATGACTTCTTATGTGCAGGGCTATGAAATATGGAATGCCTATATGGAAAATCTTGAAGATATTTTTCCTCAGGTAAGTTCACAATTTTGCATAGCTGGAAAACCTTTCCGTGTATTTCTCACTCTCCGATATTATCATATTTATAATATGTATCTTCTCAATAAGAAATATCAGGTAACATGTTTGTCTCTTAAAGGAACAGATGTGTAAATGGAGTACTGTATCCCTGACAGGCTTTATAGGCTGAATTGCTGGTGAAAAGGCTGGAAGGAATGTCCTACAAGGAGTGGCTGAGGACTTTAGGCTTGTCTGGTTTGGAGAAAAGAAGGCTGAGGGGCGACCTCATTGCTCTCTACAGCTTCCTGAGGAGAAGTGGAGAGGGAGGTGCTGATCTCTCCCTGGGATCCAGTGACAGGACATGTGGGAATGGTTCAAAGCTGTGCCAGGGGAGGTTTAGACTGGACATTAGGAAGCATTTCTTTACCGAGAGGGTGGTCAAACACTGGAATAGGCTTCCTAGAGAGATAGTCGATGCCCCAAGCCTGTCACTGTTTAAGAGGCATTTGGGCAATGTCCCTAATGACATGCTTCAACTTTTGGTCAGCCCTGAAGTGGTCAGGCAGTTGGACTAGATGATCATTGTAGGTCCCTTCCACCTGAAATCTAATCTATTCTATTCTATTCCATTCCATTCCATTCCATTCTGGTGGTGATCATGGAGTTGACCCTCCCATGTTGTTCTTCTCTCATATTTGGGATCACATATTTCTTTCCCCTTCTTCAATCCATTTCAGTTATTCTAGGGTAATTTTAACGCCTGATACATTTTTGGTATTTTGTTCATGGTTAAGATGTTTAAAATCATATTATATGGGAGAAACACATTTTCTGCTACTAATATATGAGTTTTCCAAAGTCTCAAAAATCAGAACTCAGTTAAAAGGACCCCCAGATTTTAGTTTAGCTTCGTGGTCTCCTGCCTGACTCATGTTCATTGTGTTACTGGCAACGTTAATGTCTCAATTTGGGTGAGATGAAAACTTGCCCAGAAATAGTTCCTGCGCGCCACCTACAGGCGAGTCCATCCTTCCCTGTAATGCTGAGGACCATATGCAGGTCCCACATATTCTCTCCTAAGAAGGAGAGTGAAAGAAAAGCGAGGTTCCAGCAGTCGAAACTCTGTTAACTATCCGAGATGGGTATGTATACTGTGTTTTAAAGCTGTAGCTGCAAGGTAAGAGATGAGAGAGTGTTTTTCTGATCACAGTTCACAAACATTTTCTGAATGAGCATTGACAGTGGCTGTAACAGCAGGTACAACCTAAGCAACAGTACTGCCTGCTTCTCTACCAGGCCAGATCATTTCCTGGAATAACTTACATACCAGAGTTCAGGAATCCTTGTTATAAACAAAACCTCAACAGTAAAAAAGGGAGTTCTCAATAAAAATCTGCTAACTTCTCAACAGAAAGGCACATATCAGGTAAGGGATAAAAGATTTGCAGGTAATGCTATTTACTATAAATTAATATATTTTTATGCTTAATGAAACAAGTTGTGGTTGGAAGGGACCTCTGGTCATGGTCCACATGATGGTTTTCTTTCTTCACAGGTGATGGGGTATGGGAGTGATTTTTTTTACATGATCTTTGTCAGAGTTAAAAAAATTTTGTGTGTGGTAGAGGAGGTGTTGAGCAGCATCTTTTCCACCATATTATGTCACCATATTATTCTGGCATATATTTTATTCCCATGAATGCCATAATCACAATGGCTGAGTTTGGAAGGGACATATGGAGGGCATCTTGTCCAACTCCCCTGCTCAAGCAGGGCTACCTAGAGGCGGTTGCCCAGGACCATGTGCAGTTAGGTCTTGAGTATCTCCAAAGATGGAGACTCCACAATCCCTCTGAGCAACCTCTTCCAGTGCTCAGTCACTCTCACATTAAATAAGTACTTCCTCAACAATTCATACCAAATAGTCCTCTTTGTTACAGAAAACATCCCAAAAAATCTGTTAATTTTAATTTGTCCTTCATCTGGAGCACAGACTTTTAGTGAAGAGGTACACTGCCTCAGTTAAAACTGAAACTAAATGCCGTTTGTTCTTTACTGCAAGTCATATCTGATAAAATTTGGGAAAGGTTTTTGTATGACAGAATTCTACAGGGAGATCCTTCCTTTGAGAACTAAGTGGCAAGAAGACTTCGTAATAATCTTGCTGAATTTCCAAACATTTGGCATGTATTCTTTCCATTCTTTCACAGCAATGATAGATGTGGCCTTCTGAGGAGTTGTATATGAGGGTTATTTACACTTGATTATTTCATATTCACTACTTCCTTTTACACAGCACCTACTGTTACATTGCTTAATGTATTTTGAGGCATCATACATAAAATAAATGAACAAAACTCTCTCAGTGCTTTGCCAACCAAAAGACAGATGTCCATTAACTCCATTTGCTGCAACAGGAGCTCATGTTTTAAAATGCCTCAAAACAACCTAGTGGTTGTAGGTAGGTAAACAGCCTAGTGGTAGTAGGTAGCTAACAAGTCCCCAGTTAGCTAACATGCAAAAATCTGAGTAAACATGAAAACAAAGAAGCTGCCTCTTAAGTTACCACCCAAACTGCTAGTTACAGATGCTTCTGGATCCGAACAACAACCATTCCCTTCAATGATCATCCACAAAAGAAACAAGGAAGTCATCAGAATGTGATGGCAGCATTTCCATAACAAGGATCAATTTCTTAGAACTGATGACAGCCCTGGGAAAGAAAACTGATGATGGAAAGAAAAAAGGAAATAATTTAAATTGAGTTTTAAACTCTCACTAAATTTAAATAAAATGAAACAAAAATGCACTAGAAAGGTTGCTGGTGTGAGTAAACATCAGAGTGGAGCACAAACTAATCAGCTGTATACTGTTGGATGTGCACCTCAAAGAGCTGACAGTAATACCACCATAATACCAGAGGGGAAATCTGTGATTTTCACTATATGAGAATATGAGTTTAATCCTTACTGTCCACCCCACAGTGAAATTCTGATCAGGCAAGATGGACAGCCCACTTATCACTAAGGATCTGCACTTGCATAATACAAAGTAAGAAGGAAAAATGAGGAAACCTATGAAAGTAATGGCACATAAATAAAAATATAATTCATGAATAATATATACCACATATTTTTCCAACTGCAATTATAAAATAGTCTATTTTCCTTGCCATTTTAATTTAGTAAATTATTTATTGGGTTCCATATACTAAGGAATAATCCCAGTTTATTATGTTTTGACATAATTCTCTTTTAAATAAATTTTAAATTCATGAGAGCAGAATGTACATAATGATTGACATCAACAATAATTCACATCAGTCTTTCCAGTAGTGGAGAATGATGCTAGTACTGCTGTTATCTCCAAGTTCTGGGGACTAGCTTTGTTACTCTGTTCTCTAATATTAGACACCTTAATAAGTGAAGATGAACTCTGTCGGTTTGGTTTTTAGCATTATTTCACATGTAGCCTCTTGCTGAAAACAAGGAAGCTTGTGTATGTTCTGGAGGTGGAATTAGTCCCACACAGTGGTGCTAGTTCACTGACAACCCATACAACACTTAGGAAAGTGTTCCCTTCTCTTATGTGTCAATTATGACTTTTTCGCTGCACAATACTTTGAAAAATAATACATTCATGAACATGAATCTATGCGTGAGGATGAAATTTCATACAGCTGTTTCCTGTGTTACTGAAACACAACTAAGGAACAAGAATATTTATAACTATCAGCTCACAAGAATGCTGTATTTTGAGGGCCATATTGTTATTAACTATGTTCATTTCTGTTATAAAATCATTTTGGTCTATGAAGTTATTTTAGAAGAAGAATTGGTTCTTGACAATGGAAGCTTGGCACAACAAAGACAGAATATGCCCTCAGATCTCTTAAAAGACAAGAGTAATGAAAAAGGGGATTTCCTAACAAATGATTTCCTAACAGAAGACTAGAACCCGACAGATCAGACCAGTTCCTCTTGTAATCAAAACTCAGAACCATTTCTGGGACATGAAGTGGAAGATTCCCAATAAAAACCTTCAATGGTGGAGATCACTGGAACTAATCTATTTCAGTGCTTAAGTATACACAATTCCTCTTGCCACAGTTTCAGCACACTTGCGCTATCTACATCAAAAGTAACAGAATATAATTCTTATCTTTGTAGCAAATATTTACACATTTATCATGTTTCCTTTAAGCCTTCTCTTAACACAGCTATTTTAGTCTTTCCTGAAAGTGTCTGCATTTTTAACTTCTGATCATGCTCGTTGCTTCTCAGCAGACACCTTTCCTCTTTTTTTAACATCATGCACAATTTTCCAGTTAAGCCCTTACCAATGCTAAGTAGAACACAATGATTGTCTCACCTCTCCTATGAAAGATATTTTTATTTACATATTATAATATAGCGATGGCATTTTCCAAAGTTGTTTGAGCATTACTCACTCACATATTTTGACTTGAATTGGTGAAAAACCTGCTTTCCCTTTAGACTGTTAAAATACCCTAAATCCTCAGATTTATGGTAAAAAAGCACTCCACTTTTGATTTGTTTTGTAGGAAAACTTTCTGAAAGTATTCAAAACAACCTATTTGCAGAAATGCATTCCTTTAACCTTTTTTCAAGATTTATATTTACTTACATTTTTACAATATGGCTTTACATAAGAACTGCCACTGGAGAAGAGTATCCAATTTAACAACCTTATTACCTTTCTTCCATAGATTGAGACTAGTATATCAAACCCCTAAGGCATCACAGGAAATCAAAGACAATAAGGTTGGAAAGATTTATTAGGGTTTCTAGTCCAATGGTATTCTAATGAAATATTAATTAAAACCAATCTACAGTGACTGGCCAGCGAGTATGCTTGTGAGTAAAGTGAGGTTACTTTCCTTCAGGAGGGTAGAGATAAGCATTAGTTTGGCTGTTTCTCCTTTACCAGCCTTCACAAAACTTAAAAAAACATATTTTGGAGGTTGGGACATTGACCCTTCATTCAGATTGGGCTGAAACTGGCCAAAAGATTCAAGTTCACTAGAGGGGGAGTCAAGCCAGCAACAATATGACACAACTGTGTTAAGCTTTGCTTTCTAAAAAATCTCACTATAAAGAGACCAGACTTGTTCTGTCAAAAGATGCCTACTTTGGAACCTGAGGCAAGCACACAAAACACCAGTAGACAGAAAAGGACTGGATAAGCTCAAAACAATGATTTTAAGTCTGCGAAATGTTTAAGTTCTCCCCAGTGATTTTTTTTTTTTTAGCCCAGCAAGTGCTGAAGAAACCCTAAGAGTCCTACAAATGATGCAAGAATGAGCATCAAAAGCATCACTAAGAAGTTAGCTCGCAGCTTGATATTCTTAGGGAAGTATAAAAAAAAACCACTAAAACCAAACCACTGCTTGGCCTTCAGTGAACTAAAGTACGGGGGGAATTAAAATAATTCCTGAACTTAAAAAAAATACTGTGTTTATTCATTAATGATGTAAAATATTTTCTGTCATTTTGGATATATTAATTATGGATAAGTTACCATCATAGTTATTTCTAGTACTCATGCATTTGTGTTGTCTGCTTTTCTGGAAGTGTTGGAAACATTTGGGCTTGTGTGTGTTACATGTTTGAGAAAAGTACTTACATTTACATAATTCTTTTTATTATTGACTGAGCTTGGTAGCTTCTAATTACCCTACTTCTTGTACCATCTTGCCAAGAATGGGTTACGTACAAAGAACAAAGGTGAACAGAATAGGCACCTTAATACTAATTTGCTAATACAATATAGAAATGTAGTATTTCAGCTCAAAACAGTACAGGAAGAACCGTTCTTTAGTGCCAATATCAGTGATTCTGTTCACAAGTCTGCCATAACCTCGAGCAAATCACTTAGCTCCGCTGAATTTTTATTATATCTGTAACACAGAGATGATCTTTCAGTTCCCTTAAAATGTTTCTTATCCTTAAACTTTAAAATTTAATTTATAGCTATTTCGCTGATTGGTAGGAAATGGTAGAAATGGCAACTGGGGTATCAGAATTTTTACTTAGGATGCTGTCATGCTTTAACCCTAACTGGCAACCAGGACCACACAGCCGTTCACTCACTCTCCCCCCCTCCCCTCAGTGGGATGGGGAAGAGAATCCAAAAAAAAGGAAACCTTTTTATTATCTCAACCTTGTGGGTTGAGATAAAGACAATTTAATAGAACGGTAATGGAAGAGAATAGTAACAATAATGATAAAAGAATATACAAAATGAGTGATGCAATACAATTGCTCACCACTCAATGATCGGTTGCCCAGCCCATCCTGAGCAGCGATCATGGATTCCTGCCCCCTGGCCAACCCCTATTTATATACTGAGCCCTACATCTGTGATACACAATATTCCTTTGGCCAGCTTGTCCTGTCTATGCTCCCTCTCAGCTTCTATGGGAAGCTGAAAAAGTCCTTGACAATACAAGCATTACCTACCAACATTATTCTCATACTAAATCCAAAACACATCAGCTACTAGGAAGGGCCTTACAACTCGCCCTCACTTGTAGAGGAACCTACCAGTTACTGAGGATACCAATAAAACCTGAGGTTGCTTTGCCTCCTAAGACATTGGATGGAAAAGGAAAATTTAACAACCCATTATCACAATCTTGGTCTCTGGCTAAGCCTGTGTAGTTCAACTGAGTTCAGCCTCATTGATGTTCCCTTGGAGGAGACAGGGAAGAATTGCACTTCATAGTAGCTGGACAACTGAACACCTCCATCTGAGATGAGCTGCTGCCTCATCCACGCACATAGCCCTGTGCACTATTAGATGCCACATCATTGCAGTATGTGAAGTACGAAAAAAGATCTCCCAAACAGGAATCTGGCCTCATGTCAACTCTGGGATACGCAGTCTGACAAGTTTTGGGGTTTTGCAATTTACTGAGTAGGAAATTTCTATTCACTGTGCATACATTCAATGAACGTGCACACATTTCCACAACACAGAGACAGCAATTATTCAAAAAAACATGTAGCTTCATTCGTTGAATAAAAGCCTGCGCCATTGGTAACTTAATAGTGGAAAGCCTAGGCAAACAATTGCAATGCAGAGAAAAAAAAAAGGAATAAAGAAAAAGGTCAGGAATTCAGCTAGAGAGAGAAAAAAGAGACAGACCCAGTGTTCCTTAGTACCTCTTACTCTATGGGGTTTCTTCCAGCATACACTTCTCAGTCACACCTCAGACTGAAATCTGCATTTGCCTCCTTCCAAAAATTTACAGCTGCAGTTCCTTGGATATTTGGCAGGGTATCACTAATGGTCCTAATTTAGTTCAGCACCTGAGGTCCTCTGTTTTGTTAGCGGAGTTGTGGAGCTCACTGGCATTTTTGCAGTTTTTACAGGGCACTTCTACAGCAAAAAAAAAAATGTCCAGCAAATACTTGAAATTTAATATATATTTTGCATTATTCATATGCCCACTGGAGTCTTCATGTCACAACCTGTCATCCATTCTTGGAATTGTTAAGTACCTCTCTACACCAGACTGCTCACTCCGTCCTGCTCTCAGGTGAGCATCCATACAGGCGTTTTAGACAGGACCCTGTTTACAGATGCTTTGTCCAGCCGTGAAGTTACAGTAATTGTCTCTCTTAAGATCCTGTCACTTCTGCCCGTCCGCACGCTTCCTAACGTTAATCTCATTAGCTCCGGCTCTCGCTGGCATCCACAGGCCTGTGGGGGGGGTGTGTGTGTGCGCGGGGGAGGCTTCTCCCTTCGCCGTCAGCAGGGCACGGCTCGGGAAGAGCGGCCGAGCTGAAGGACGACTAACGGTCGGGGGCGCGCACAGCCGTTACCTCAGCCGAAGTAACGGTGCCCTCAAACCTGCGCTCACCCGCCAACCCCTCCGCGGCGCGGCGCAGACCACTGCGGGGGGATGGGGGGGGCGGGGGAGGACAGGCGGAAGAGACCACCAGACCACCCTTCCGGGGAGGATACGGCCACGCCGTTACCGGCCCATTGTCCCA
>VWZL01005318.1:374880-414412 GCA_013396915.1 Stercorarius parasiticus | reverse complement strand
TGCCGCTGGGGCCGGCCTCACCGCCGCCATGCCGTGCACCTGCGGGAACTGGCGGCGGTGGATCCGGCCGCTGGTGGTGCTGCTGTACATCGTGGGGCTGCTGGTGGTGGTGCCGCTCTGCGTCTGGGAGCTGCAGAAGCTGGAGGTGAGGGACGGGCTGCGGCGGGGGGATTGGGCGGGGGGTGTGTACCACTGTCAGCCCGGGCCCATCCGGGGCGGCTGCGGCCTTCAGCCCCGGGCAAAGACCTTGCGAGGAGAGGAGAGGCCGGAGGGGTTCCGCGGTGCGGCTGCGGGCGTTTATGGGGCTGTTACAGCGCGAACGAAGCAAGATGGAACGGGACAGGATTTCTTTCTTCTTCCGGTTCAGTAGTAGTCGGTGTTTTAACAGTTGATGCGATGCTGAACAAACTGGAGTCGGTCTCTGTTGGGGCACGGCTGGAGCTCTGCCGCTGCCCTGCCAAGAACTTATGTTTTGACACTTAGTGGTAATACGGGCTTTCATAGAATCATAGAACGATTTAGGTTGGAAGGAACCTTCAAGATCATCTAGTTCCATGGGCAGGGACGCCTCCCACCAGACCAGGTTGCCCAAAGCCCCATCCAGCCTGGCCTTGAACACTTCCAGGGATGGGGCATCTATAACTTCTCTGAGCAACCCGTTCCAGTGTCTCACCACCCACACAATAAAGAATTACTTTCTGATATCTAATCTAAAACTCCGCTCTTTCGGCATAAAATGTTTCAGGTAATTCTGTCCGGTCAGGGAGAATTGAGATAGTAGTAGAGAAGCTTCTTTTTCGTGCTGGTGGTATGTCCGTGGTGGTGTGACATACCGTAGTATCTCGTAACAGTGGTGCATGAATTATGCATACATGTGATAGTATAACTTTTCTAACAAAAGGTAAAATTGTAACCTTAAAAACATATTGTCCAATTTAATACAGGCTTGTTCTACTGGAGGTAACCTTTTTCATGGTATAATCTTAAGCACTTAATGATAGTAAAATCTGTGTTGAGTGTATTTTAAGTTTCCTATTTTGAAACCCTATTCTGATGCCTTCACATGTTCGGCATAATGGATGTTTATATCGAAGTGGTATCTAAAATTTCAAAATCATTAAATCCGATAGTGGTAGAGAAACTACTCAGAAAGGATCTTTGAACTGGAAAGCAACAGAAGATGAGGGATGTTGATCCACAGTAGGGGATCAGAGAAGAAATTTTCAGCAAAAAAAACCTGTTTGAGAAGAGTCTACTATGTTTCTCAGTTTGGGGTACTTGGGATTATTAATATAGTTATTTTTCAGAGAACTTTGTTTTAAAGTCGTAGCCATACATATCTATAAATATGTATCTATTTCAGATTGTTACATGAAGCTAGTTGAAATAGATTACTAGTTGGAACTTTGTTTTAAAGCTAAAAATACTTTAAATCCACAATCTTTCAGAAAACTTTATAACAAAGCGCTGAACTGAGATAAGTTCCAGACCTAAAGCAAGGAATCTGTTGTGGCTTTCAGGAAATTAATTAGGGAGCATTACACTGTTTTTGTAGAACATTTTGTGTTTATTGGTGATGGTTTTTGTTTGGTTCTGCAAGATTCCTCATGTTTTTCTGTTGAATTTTTAAGTTTTACTCTAAGCCACATCAACAGATCGCAAGGGAGACTTTAGGATTTTGTATATTTGGAAGGGAGAGTTAGAAAAACAAAACTTATTATTGGGATAAACTTAATATCCATCTTAAAACTTTATTCACAGTAAAGAAAAAGAAAGATAAATTGTTTTTCTTGCTATGCTAGTAAAACTTTAAAGTATTGGTACTGAAACTTTGATCTTGCATTCTTCTTTTTCTTTGCAAGGTTGGAATTCATACCAAGGCATGGTTTATTGCTGGGATATTTCTACTAATGACTATACCGATATCTCTCTGGGGAATACTGCAACACTTAGTCCATTATACTCAACCTGAATTACAGAAGCCAATAATAAGGTAACGTTTCATATTTTATCTGTGCTACAAATGTTGAATTTTAATTCAGAATAAAAATACTTCTAGTAACATTAAATGTTCTTTTGTTATTGTAACAGGATTCTGTGGATGGTGCCGATTTACAGTTTAGACAGTGTAAGTGTTCTCTTACTGTTAACAGCTCGATAAAATTATGTTTGCTGTGGGAGTGAGGGAAAAGTGTCACAGTTAGCAGAAACTATGCTGCATGGAGAGTCGTAGTCCTAGAAACTTCTGGTCATTCCAATTAATGGAATACATCAGAAATGTAGTTCTAGCGATATTACATTCTTCTTGTGGAGCTTGTGGGATCACTTTTGCTAACCCTTTTTAACCTTGAGTATCCTTTATGACAGATGTGGAAAGGGATACGACAAGAGCCTGCATTTGGTCCTTCCATCTTCAGTAACAGCTGAACTGGAAACCAGACAGATCCAAGTACTGTCTCAAAATTCAGTGCCTTACCAGTTAAGCTTAGAACTAAAATTCTTTCCTGAGTTATGCTTAGTGCTAAAATTCATCCTTTTTGCTTCAGGAGGCAAAGGATAAGATCCCACAAAAAAATCCACTTCTGAATGCTTTTATGCGATAGATTCTATTTGCCATACCAGATATGGTTCATGTAAATAAGTCACCTGTAGAGATGATTTCAGCCAGAGCTAAGCAACTTACTAAATCTGTGGACTTGTACAGGATGTGTGTTTACATGTTGTCATAATCTCTTGACATTGCAAATACTTCTGTTTCCTCCATAAGAGACAGCTTTCCAGGAACTTTTCCTGTGATTTTTCTCCCATCTCTTGAGTGTTTATGAAGTGTCATCCTTATGTATGTATGTTTTCTCCCCACACCTTTTTTTATTTTTTTGAAGGACTGGGATTTAGAATATCTGAGAGTGAAGGAGAGTGGGGAAGAAAACAAGATTATCTGTTTCGTATGGGGAATATCAATTACCTCATGTTGATATTTCAATTTCAAGTACAGAATTTTCCCTTAGAAGAAAAACTACCTGCTAATTAAATGAGCTCTAGCCAGGCATTCAGGGACATTTCTGACATACAGAAATCTTTCCATAGACTCCTGGATCTTATGGCCTTTGCTGCATACGTGGTATCCTGCTAGAGTGCTTGATCTGAGCTGAATTTAAAGTTCTCTTCTCAGATTCAAGTAGTGTATTCTCAGTCTATTAGATGCTGTATAACATCTTCCACAAAGGTGTTGCAGCATCTGTTATCTCTAGTATTTCTTAACTATGATGAGGATGTGAAGCATTTTCCTGTAGTTCTAATAAGAAGGTCAGAGAAGGCACAGCATTTGCTCTACTACGACCTGGGGACTCAAAACTCAAAAGATCCGCCTCTATTTAACCCCTTACCCACCCCCAAAGAAAAAACAACCCACAAAACAAAACAAAAAACCCCAGCCCAGTAGGACAGGATGCACTAAACAGTGCAACAGCAGTGTGATACTCAAAATCAAAAATTGAAAGATCTGACAGCTCCATAATCACAGTTTTGCAAAAAAAAAAATCACTTTTCTGTCTGAAATTCTGGTTTAGAGGGATGACTACCACTTTAAGACTAATCTGCTGCTGCCTCCTATATTTTGCAAACATGCCAGAACAAACATTTGCACATTAGATACCAAAATAAATCAACTTTATACTGAGGGACTAAAGAAGTAGTTCTCAAACCCATACTAACAATGAACATGTGAATTTCAGTAAACAGTTCTATCTTCTCTCCTCCTAACAGGAGTAGGTTATGTGTAAGGAACCATCTCCTTTTGTTACTTTTAAATTAAGGACTGAATTGTGTGGTCAAAGATACAGAGCATCTCTTGTGTAGTGCTTAAAGCACGCTTGCATTTGAAGCAGCAGAGATGCGATCTGAAATTCTACTTGCATTTTTACAGAATGTTATTTTCTAGCTGTAGCGTCACGCTCTCATTAGCCAAATGCTTCAAGCCCTGTTTAATTAGTGCCTGCTATCTAATGAAGTATTGCTTGCTGAACTAGCCAGCCAGTCTTGTCATTGGAATCACTTTTGTCTTTCTTGCATGTAACCTTTTGTGTACCTCTCTTCTTACAGTGGATAGCTTTGAAATACCCCAACATTGCAATATATGTGGATACATGTCGAGAATGCTATGAAGCTTATGTCATCTATAATTTTATGGTTTTTCTTTCAAATTATCTAACCAATCGGTATCCAAACCTCGTATTAATAATAGAAGCGAAAGATCAGCAGAGACATCTGCCGCCTCTCTGTTGTTGTCCATCGTGGGCTATGGGAGAGTGAGTATATGACGACATCTTAAAATTTTAAGCAGTGTAATCAGATACAAATATTTTGTTTTCATATTTAGTAGTGTAACTGTTGCGGCTTGTCAGAGTCAGTTTATGGTTTGCACACATTTTGTTTATCAACTATGAACCTCTACTGGAAGCAGCTGCGAACGTGTTTTCATCTAGCTGTAAAACATCCTATAAATCACACTTAGTTACTAACATACATTGACTCAGGTGGTGCAGAAGAAAAATTCCTTATTGTTGAAAAATATTGGAAAACGTCTCCTTGAATTTGCTTCCTTTCCTATCATACAATATTTGCCAAAGACCTCATGTAGAATCGCTGGTAGACCAGATAGGCTATTGCTTTTACTTCTACAGGTGAAGGACAAAAGGCCATATGCCTGTGAACTGTTTGTTTCTGCATGCTTAATCTGATAAGCATCTCTCTTAAGAGATTTTAATAAAGCTGTTTAAAATGTTAAAGACAAACTATGAATGTCATTCTTAAACATCTTCAAACACGGTGAAAATTGCATTATCTTTATTTAGCCCAGCTGGAATCTTTCCATGGCTAAAAGAAGTGAATCATTAAGTATTTCCTGTTATGTATCTATAAAAGTCTAGGTCTTTTGTGTATTGCATATATACACGCTATGCACTGTAACAACTGAAGTCCTGGAAGCAGAAGTTGAAATTACTGTGAAATAAAAATTGAGTTTATTGAAACTACTGAGAACAGGAAACTTCCATAAGTGACTTGTCTTTAAATTCTTGTACAATGAATTTTGTGTTTCTCTTGCAGAGTTTTATTATTTAGATGTAAACTGGGTGTTTTGCAGTACACTGTTGTCAGACCATTTACTACCATTATTGCTTTGTAAGTATGCCCATAAATAATTGATATTGGTATTCAGGATGTAATTTTGAGTTACACTGGAAAGAATTTTCATGCCCTTTGTATTCAATCAAGGCAGTTTGAAAGCAGACATGCTACGTGCTAAATGGGTCCTGGCAGTCTGAATCAACCTATGATTTCTTTTTGACTTCTCTATAGCAAATCACTATTTGCAGAATTGAAATAAGAAATACTTAATGCCTGCTGCTGAAAGCAGTGGGAGAGAATGTGAAGCACTGTTTATGTGGGAAAGACTTTTACGATCTCTTAATTTTTAGAGTCTTTTTTTCCTCCTTTCCCCTTTTCTCATTGGCTTCAACAATAGCATACTTTTAAAGTCAGGTTTCATGTAACTTTTTTAATTTTATAAAACTTTGCATGTGACAAGCCTGACCGTGTGCCTTCGTACATATCATATAACCTGTTGCTGTAAAGGAATAGTAGGCAGTTATGCATGTTCATGCTGAAAGCTTAATTTCATGCACTTTGTATTGATGGTCATTACTGTTAATTCTGTGGGACTGTGGAAGGAGTTGCTACTGACAAAGAATATCCACGTAAATATTTATATTAGCTGTATGTGTTCTAACAGCTAAAAGCAAAACAGCTAAAAAAATAGTTGATGTTTAATTGTTGGACTCATTCAACAATGGGGTATGTTTACCCTGCATTCAAACACTATTTCTTCTATGGAAAATACAATACGAGTGGAATCCTATGCCATGTGCTGTTGGAAATGGATTCCTGTGCAGACCCCCAGTGCCCATATTTGAGTACCAAAAGAGCTTTTGGATTATAACAGTTGATCGATGTAATGAAGATTTGATCACTTCAAGAAAGTGATCATTTATTACATTGTGATTAATTCTAAAAATTCTTTCAGAATTTGTGAACTAGTGGGAGTGTACGATGAAGGAAACTTCAGCTTCAACAATGCTTGGACTTACTTGGTTATACTTAACAACATGTCACAGCTAGTGAGTATCACGGGTACATCTTTCTGCTCTTTTAAGTCATTGTGTTAGTACTACATGAATCTTTTTATGTGAACTATTAACAGTAATTGTGTTAATGTCTGGTGATTCTTATGGGTAGAGTATTTCCCACTGTAAGTTAAAGTTACTATCTGTTAAATACTAGGTATGCAAAATACTAGGAAAACAGATAACCTAAAACTTTTATCATTTTTATTGCGAAGCTCCATGAAGCAATGAAGTGCCCCACCTTTCTACCCCAAACGTTTTGATGGGTGAAGTGGTATGGCCTGAGCATGTTAGAGCTGTGGACTTGCCCCTCTGCAGAAGAGATGACTTCGCTCACCCCCGTAGCTTCCTCCCAGCACACATACCTTTGTAAGAATCAGCAGTGGCTATGTTAAAAATACTGTGTTACAAAGCTGCTGGTAACAACATTGACAGGAAAAAATGGAGAGGGTGCATGGAGTGCTGAGATTCTGGCCTGCCAACCTTGTCTTGTTGGTTCAGCTGCCAGATGATGTCAGGGTAAGGGTAAGATGTTGGCCCCTAGACTTGAAAATTTCATTTTGGAGGTCAGAGATTGCATTTAGTGGCTTGCTGTGAATCCAGAAGAATAATTTTCTGCTTTACCCAGGGCATATTACACATGAGCTATTGCAAAAGGAGAGAGTAGCAGCTCTATGTCCTTGCTGCTTAGCCTTCTAGCCTCCAAGCTTCTTCTCTTGGCAACAGCAGCAGGAGTCAGAACAGTGTGACATCCCATCCAAAAAGGGTGTCCTCCTCCTACTGCCACCATTGTATTTGATGGGTGACCGTTAGAGGAGGCGTTGTAACTGCTTTCTGCTGTGACAGCAGTCCCGGCAGATACTTCTGCATGTCCTGGTTGACAGGATTGCTTAAAGAAACGTAGTAGCAAGAGGCTAGAAGAATGTGTGAGAAAAGATCAGTTCCTGAGGTTTGGCTGTGCATTAGTTCAGTTGTTTGGAGTTGTCATTAATAGGAAACTCATTCAGATTTGCAGTGAAGATTGCATTCATTGCCTCACCTCTCATAAAGAGGCAACATTTCAGGTGTTCTTAACAGAAGCCTGAAAAGAACACGTGCTTTTTATGCCATTTTCCCTAGAGACGTGCTTGGCATTGAAAACATTTTATAGGACCTTCCTGTGCTTTGCTTTAGCGTGTAGGTAGATGACATCCATCTCTGTCTGCCAATACCATGCATTTCAGGAATACAATTTCAAGCAAAAAAATAAGTCTGCTTTAAAACAGTAAGGCAAAGTTTCCAGAAATCCAGAGCCTCTTTTCTAAAATCGATAGCTTTTTAAGTTTGTGTCATACTGTGATACGTTTTTTTAACTGAAGAGATGCTGTAAAACAACTCCCTCACAAAATAAAGCTTTTCTTCATTGTCTTTTCCTGTTAGTTTGCTATGTATTGTCTGGTGCTGTTTTATAAAGTACTACGTGAAGAACTGAATCCTATCCAACCTGTTGGCAAGTTCCTTTGTGTGAAGATGGTCGTTTTTGTTTCTTTCTGGTAAGTGAATTATTTACTTATTGCTTCTTGCTCTCAGGATGGATCATAGAAGACCTAAAAAGGCTGGATTTGTTAGTGAGGTTAGAGGCCTCAAAAAAATCTGCCCATAATCCTGGTGAAGTGCTGTAAGGGGGAAAAGGGTGCATTGGACCGAGCAGGTTTCTTCACTTAAGATTGTTTTTTAGACTTCCTATAGTGTAAGGTGATTCTCGAGAACATAATTTATTTTAGAATCTTCACTTGCAGTTATTTCAAAATGAAAAACGATTATTTTTTTTTTAAACTAAACGAAAAAATTACTATAACCTTTTCAGAGTAAGTTACTATTAGTTACTATTTTAAGCATTGCTCACACTTAGCTTCTAATGAGAGTGCCTTTGACTATCTGAACATTACTCTGTGGGCTGCAGCAATACCCCCAAAGAGAAGCAACTTGTTCTGATCACTAACTGGAGCAACAAACTCTTCTTTGGTTGGGTTCTCTCTTGTTCTTTAGGGCCATGGATGAATGACATCTCTTTTCAAGTCTGTTTTGTTTTCCTCTCTTAAAATCTAAGTATATAAACAATAAGTTTTTTGTAAGATTCTTCTATGTACATACATACGTACGCATACAAACAGGCCTTGTTTACCAGATTTGTTTGAAGGTTTTTTGGCACTACTGTTACAATAACAATTAAAAAAAAATCTTTATAGGCAAGCTGTGCTTATTGCATTGTTGGTGAAAGTTGGCGTTATTTCTGAGAAACACACCTGGGAATGGCAAAGTGTGGAAGCTGTGGCTACAGGCCTACAGGTAGGAGCAGACAATTACTTCTTAGGAGGAATGGCTATATATAAGATGACGTAGCTGATGTCAAGCAAATTTTGTCATACTCACTTTCATTAACACAAGGTAGATTAGTACTGAATTTATTGTAAGTTGGGCTAAGTTTCAGCCAGTCACCCCAAGTGAGTTCTCTGCTCGACGCTTCTATATCCATGCGTTGGGCAGGAGGAATGTGCCCCAGTTTAAATACTTCTGTTGGATATCCGTGCATTGCTTCTTGCAAGAATTCATTGTAGAGCCGCTGCTTGTTGAATATCCGCTTCCAGCAAGTCAGTCCATCAGGCAAGGACTGATTCCAATATCTACGGCTCTCTGAAGCCTGCCCAGAATATCCTACCTCTGGTGGAAAAGTAGCTGATGCCAGTATCCCAAGGCAACTCCAGTCTTTCAGGTGTTTCTCCAGTTATGAATGATTAACCATTAAGTCTATATCTCTCTCATTGCAGGATTTTATCATTTGTGTTGAGATGTTCCTGGCTGCTATTGCGCATCACTACAGTTTTTCCTATAAACCTTATGTTCAAGAAGCTGAAGAAGGGTCGTGCTTTGACTCTTTTCTTGCAATGTGGGATATTTCTGATATAAGGGCAGATATATCAGAACAGGTTCGAAATGTTGGTAAGTAACAGCCAGATTTGTACGATCTGTTAACAGCGTATGTATTTTCAGCTTCATTTTACACTACTATCCATCTCTGTAGGACCTTGAGAACATTCCATACCAAATTAGTGGCAGCTGCATCCCTAGAGGATTTCATGGTTTATCTGGCACTTTGCTCTTTCCAGTACTCCTGACTGATTTAAAGTTTAGTTTTTAATTTTTCTTTTAAATAGATGGATCTCAGGGTAAGTTTCAGGTGTGATAGGTAGAAGAGAGGGATGTCCCTTTTGTTGTGGCTGCGTGTTTTTTTGGTTTTGTGCGTTTTTTTAATGGAAAGACATCCTTTTATTTATTAAAGCTAACGATGCCCATGTAAAACTGTTATAAAAAAAGACTCATCTTCTAATGTAACATGCCTAGTTTAGAGTTGATGTGTTCAAAGACCTTGGTATAGTGCTGGAAGTATTAAAAAGTATTTTCATTTGGCATAATTCTAGGAAGGACGGTTTTGGGTCAGCCAAGGAAAATGTTTTTTGCTGAGGATCATGAACAAAATGAGCATACGAGTTTACTGTCTTCATCCACTCAAGATCCAATTTCTGATGCTTCTTCAATGCCATCTTCACCCATGGGTCATTATCAGGGGTTTGGACACACTGTGACACCTCTCACAACACCAACAACGGCCCCTGCAGTTGATGGCATTTATAACACTTCTGCTATTCAAGACGCTGAGGAGTCACCCAAACTAGAGCACAATTTATCAGAGAAGGCTTTGGATAAAAGTTAGACTCACCTTTTCTTTGAATGTGTTAAGGAATCTGTTATAGACTTGCCACACGTTCTGTTAACATGTACTATTAGTGATGAAAGCTGAAAAGCTTGGAAAAGCTACTGCGCAGACAGGAAGAGGATGTGGCCGTAACTGACATCTGAATTCTGAATCTATAATGGCTGTGAGTATCTTTGAGTACCCATGAATATAAAACACGCACACTGTAAAAGTTTCTGCATAAATTTAAGAATCAACTCCTTAAACTGCTAAACAGTTACACATCATGTCAAAATTACACTGACTTCTATTAATACAGAAGAAAACATTTTAAAAAAACGCTCTGCTCTTCTAAAGATGAAACGTAAGTACTACTAGCAATGGAAAAAACTTAATTTCAAGAATGTAATTTAAGGAGGGGAGGGCAGTTAGCAGGAAGTGTTTGTATTGGCTTTGGTTGTCCTCACAATGATGGTAACTTCCCTACCCCAGTGCTGAATGGAGTGTGGATGAAATGGTAACTTGTGTACAGATGCCATCTTCTTCCCTTTCCTGCATAGCTAAATAAAACCCCTTCATGAAGATAATTATTACAGAGCATCAGTAAAGAACCTATACAAGGAAAGCATTCCCTACAGGCCTCGCTACAAAATTCCATGCTCAGAACATATGGTTGGCATATCTGTTGTCCTTGTAGCTCTTGATTTGCAATATGTCTTTTACATATAGAAGAGAGAGCCAGGATGATAGGTTTCGGATCAATACTTTACACTTGATGACTTTTTTCCCTGTCCTCCCAAAATAAGAATAACGGTTACTACCTTAAAATACATGGGGGGTGGAAGGGAATAAAGGCTGTCAAAGGAAGTAGAAAACAAACCTGATTTCTTTATTTCGGGCTGCGATAAATTCTTTAACACTTAAGTTTTTTTTAAGCTGTTAAAGCAGGATATCTTGACAATGTGTCTGTAGTAATTCGTATTCATAAATTTGTGTGTGTGTGTGATTATTGTATTATGCTTCTAGTATAGCCTGGATTCAAATGTAATAGCTGATTTTTTTCTTTCTTTCCCCCACCACTCCAGAAAAGACCTTTGCTAAGGTAGCTAGTCTAATACTGGAGTTACTAGCATTAGATTTCAGACCAAGAAATAGTACACTTGTATCAAACTGTTATTTTGCAAAAACTGACAAAATCAGAGGGGTATTGTTTTTATCCCATTACCAGATTTTTACTTTTTTTGCATGTTTGCAATCTGACAAAATGAACAAACAAAAAAAAAACCAACAAAACCCTAGAGCACTGACCTTTTAAGTGACATCTGAAGGTTCTTTTTCAGGATTGTTAGCATTTACAGGATAAATGTTTAACTTCTGGCTGTCACAGTAAATTCATTTTAAGTGCTTTTTTTTTTTTTTTTGCAGTACTAGTGTGATGTAAATATTGCGCCTTACTCACTAGGCTGCATATTTTATAGTTGACTGTACTTGCTGTATCTGAAGTTAGTGGGAAAGTGCAAATCATAATTTTCAATTTGCCAAGTCATTGCCTTTGTTGTAAATAAGCAATTAAAGATTTTATTTAAACTGTTCATCTTCTTTCAATTTGATTTACTGCTACAGTAGTTTGAGAGTGTGAATGAGACGTGAACGCAACTGTCCTCTTCATGGAAGGAAGGGATCTTCAGTACAACTTGTACAAGAGTTTGTGGTTTCTCTATTTTAAGGCTTGTACTGAAAAGGGAATTCTTCTTTGAGCTTATGAAGAATCAGAATCTACTTATTTATGCTTGATTCCAGGTATCTTTTTATCCACATAATAGACACGTTCTAAAAGGAAACAACTTGTAAAAGCTTACACTTGGGGACTTCAGTGCCCACTGTAGCCACTGTATTAGAAATAATCTGATTTCCTGCATGTATGCAGGTAAAAAGGGGCATTGGTAGAAACAGTATCTGAAGGATCAGAGCTGCTGGAAGCTAAGTAACTACTGGGCTCTAGCTTTTCAAAAGTCTCACAAGGAAGAGTTTTTTGTAATACTTGAAATGATGTCTGCTTGGTGTAGAAGTTAGGTAGGGGACTGTGATAGGAAACCAGCTAGTTCAGAGTCTTGGTTGCTTCTTTCATGTCATTTCTGGAAGGCTATTAAATTATTTTATTATTACTCAGTTATTCCATGTGCACGCTATTCCTGCTTTTTTTTTTTGTCTGGGAGAAAAGGTTTTCTTTCATCGCAGTATCTTACAGGATCATACTTTTCCATTAAAGATTGGTACTGAATTTCCAAAATAAATAGAAATCTTTCAATGACACCTACGCTGTGTTTTGAAAACTATTACAGCAGCATTCCACAGCATGACTTACCAAGTTGATTTGCAAATTAACATTTTATATAGTCCTTCATAAGATTGCCCTTGCCTTACTTAACACACTGCTTGAGAACTCAGAAATGGTCATTTTCAGCCCTTTACTTAGTCCCATTGAGTAAGTCTCATTAAGCGATGTGTCGTTAATTTTTCTTTAAATCATTTTGCTGTCTTATTAGTTGCTAAAAAGATTAATAAATAAGACTAACCACTATTATTTAATGGGTTTGCTTTTATCAGAGGTCTTCCAGCATGAGAAGCCTCAACAATTCTCTATAAAACTGCACTTTAGTGAGAATATCCTGTACCTACTAAGTTCAGTTGTGTCACAGTAACGTAGATTTTTATGGATCATGTTTTTCTTTGGGTTTTGGGGTTTTTTTTAGTTTGTGTGTTGGTTTGGGGTTTGTTTTTTTTTTAAGAAAAGCTGTTTTCTATGTAGTATGAAAAGCCTCTGGCTTCTCTAATTCAGTTATATTTTGTTATGCGTTGTAGCTCTTGGATAAAGGATGGTATCCAGTTACTTTATTTTCTGAAAACTTGACTTTTTTCATTACCTCCGTTTTGGGGGGAAAAAAAATTACTTGGAGACCTTTCCTCCACCCTTCCAGAAGGAGCTTTATTAGAGCAGTCTATCAGGTGCAGGTTCAGCTGCAGGCTGGGACAACCACAGCTCCAGCAGTCCCTGAAGTTAAACTGAGCACCTACCTGAAACATTTGACCTAATGAAGAGCACATGCAGTGACAGTCTAGAAACATTATTTGTGGGTGGCTCTTTCTACAGTGTGATCACAGAAATGCTTCTCCTATGCTGAAGAGACAGCACTGACAGTATCAAGAAACTCAGCTACAGAAATATGTTGCTAACAGAGCTCAAATCAATGCTGAGTTAGAAGCTTTTGGATATAAATTTAATAAAAGGAATTTCTTACCTGCATTATACCAAAATGTAACACTAGAAGAGATGGAGGAGTACTGTGGTGACTGATGCAATGTTTTATACAACTTTCATGTAGACAAGAGTTCAAGCCCATTATATTATGAAAAATTATTCTCTCAGGGATTCTAAAAAGTTTACTAACAGCCTCAAGTTGCACCAGGGAGGCTTAGATTGGATATTGGGACAAATTTTTACACTGAAAGGGCTGCCCAGGGAGGTGGCTAAGGCACCATCCCTGGAGGTATGTAAAAGGTGGATAGACATAGTGCTTAGAGATATGGTTTAGTGATGGTTTTTGTCAGAGTTTGGTTGATGGATGGACTCGATGACTAAGTATCTACTATTAAAGCAACAAAATAGACTTTTTGATCAGTAGATAGAATTTAGACTTTAATATAAATTAACATCAGTGATGTTACAAACAGTCAGTTTCTGCATAGGTAATTAATCACAAGTCAGTTTACACTTGACATTCTTCACCGTTTAACTGTAATGCTAATATTGCTTTTATGGTGTTGAACATCAAGCACAAGTTCATCTCCAACCTGAACTTGGATGGGCTCATCGAGAACGACTGCAGCTTGTTTCCAGTGAGAGAACTCATCCGATGTATTCAAGCTATGGTCTTCATCTAGATGGATGTGATACCAGAAGGGAACTGCAGTGACTTGGCCAGACTTACAGATTTGTACCTAAAAATATTTAAAATATGAGTTTAATCAGTTACACCCTTTCCAAAGAAGTAAGAAAATAAAGTAGTTCAAACCATTTCAATCCATTTCAGAGGTACCTGCAGACAAGTAAATTCTGTCTTGAAACTTTCAGCCAAGGTGAGCAATGAAGGAGCAGCTCTGCAGAAGAGCAGTTAGGCACACTTCTCACTTTACGTACACACGACTCACCTTCACTTCTCTGCTGGAACTGTTCAACAGAGGGTTCATGAGATCCAGCCTCAAAAGCTCTGCTGGCTTGCTCAAGGGTAGACACGGTAATGTAGAAAGATCCAAATACACACGGACAGGTACCTAAGAGCATACACCATAACCTCAGGCCATCAATAGCCATTAAAAAGCGAAAAGTGAAGAGACTTAATCGTGATACATAAGTTTCTATGAATTACTGTAATGCCTGTGAGACACAGCCAAAATGCAAAATATACCCTTCTAATCCCTTTTGAAACATGGCTGTTGGCATATGCGGTGATGAAGGAGATACTAACAGCACAGTCACTCTTCTCTACAAGTAACATTGCATCTTTCATTACTCAGACAAAACTTCTCCCACACCAGTCCTAAAACAAATATTAGCCTTTTTAGTTTATCTCAAGGTCCCTGTTGGGTCACATAAACCTCTCTTGATAACTTCAACAGTATGCAAAAAATTCACCTCTGCAGTTTTCTTGCAGTTTACACCAAAACTAAACAGCTAGACAGCTGCAGGCTTTGGAACTGCGCCTGGAAGACACCCACCAACTTCATACCTTGAACTGGTTGATAAAAGGGGCTATATTAAACCCAAGAGTTGGTTCTGTTCCTTGAACAGCACTCTCCAGTAACAGAGACTCTGATTCTACAAGCATCCCATATACCAACACATACTGTGGGAAAATCTTCCCTCCACTGTGAAGTAAACATCTGTAAAATGAGAGAGATTTCACCCCTAAAGCATTTCATTCAACAGCAACGAAAGAACATTAACTACATTTAAGAAAGGCACACTAGTTCTTCCTCTGAAGTCAAGTGCTCGTAAGCGTTTGAGTTTGATCCCATTTGACCAGGAAAACTTGCCACATAATACTAAAACTATGGAATTAAGTCATCTTTTCTCAGCATCAGTATTGGAAACAGTGATACTTCAAGATGAAGATAGTGAGACTTATTCATAGCAGCAGCATCTAATACTGAAGGACTGGCAGAAATGCTTATTAAAACTGGAAGTCAGGCAGTACATAGTGTTGGGAGGCACTGGTAAAGGAGGCAGCGCACCCACAGGGAAACAACCTGGTGGGAATTTAAGTCACCCTTCCTGGAAGTGTTTAACTGAAGTTGACAGCAATACAGGAGACAGCATTTTTTCCTGAAAAAAACACTGAGGCTTGCTTGGTCTCTTGCTACAGAACTTCACACTGCTGAGAGCAGCAACATGATAGGAGACTTCACTCAGCATAATATCAAAAACCTCCAATTCAATAGATTGGTTTAGGTTTCCTTTTCCTATAGTAGGCCTCTTTTCATAGGAATTAGGTATCTAAGTAGCATGCTATTGGATGTATTTTCATGCCAACGGATTTGAGTCTGCATATGATAAAAGTCAGAGTAATTTCCCATTTGGTCTTACAGCAAAAAATCTTTCAACTCACCCAAAGATTTATTCAAAACTTAGAAAAGGTAATAACCATAAATTGTCTGGAATATTCTGCCATCACTAAGCATGAAGGATACTGTACCTGGATATTGCGGCCTTTTCCATCACCTCCTGCTGGATTAAACCCGATGTCTCTATAACATCCAAGATGATAATACTCCACAATTTGTCCGACTTGGGTCTCTGTAGCACCACACTTTCATCTTCTAAGTGACTGAGCCAAAACTCTAATGTTTCCTTCGGGAAATGGTTAGCTTCTGAAATTACAGTAAGTGCTGCCTGATGCTGTTCTTTCTCAATAGAACTGTAGGCTCTAACTGGTCCAAGTTTGCCAGCTATCACTGGGAGGACGGAGAAGCCTTCAGACACATCTAAAATGTACAAAGGATCAGGAGCCACATCGAGAGAGCTCTTGTTTTGGCTCTCTTGGAGGTTCACCCCACTGCCGTGTCCATCAACATCCATGGACTGTAAGTCCTTACTTGGATTTAATGACAACAGCACTTTGCTCATGGCAGCTTTAAAGCATGCGTGGTACGGTACATTGTTCAGCAGGGCTATTTCCGTGGATTCCAACACACACACTTGACCACTGCCGTCCTGTTTGTTAGTTGTCTGAAGACCAGCCAGAGCATTACATAGTTCAGCCTCATTGCCCAAACTCAGTGCGTCGTCTCTGTCACCAACGTCCATCCCACACTCTGAAGTCAAAGAAGAAATCTTCTGGATCTTCAAGTAGCAGTCTTGGCAGCAAACTTCCATCATCACAGTATCTCCAGTCTTCACAGAATAATCTTGGCAAAACAGCACAAAAAAGTCACTTTGCAGCAAACATCAGTGAAGCAGCCATACAGTGCTTAAAAAAAAAAACCAACCCACCAAAGCATTACCTCATTTCTGCTTACTAGTGTGTATAAAAGAATTGTTCTAGTCTGGAGCTTACAAGCTGAAATCTGCAACTGTGTGTAAACATTTGCCCTGAACTGTCCCATACTACACAAAATCCACTTATCCTCAAAATAAGCCTTTCTACGATATACAGATATTACTTTAAGTGTTCTGTCAACAGCAGAGCAGAACAAAAACAGCCTGGTAAAGAAATTGCTTTTGCTTTAAAATGCTAAATATTAAATATTTACATTTCAATACCTCCTGTAGACAAAGGTAAATTTGTTGTTACATGGAAAACAGCAGCTACAGTTTAGAAAGGGTAATTAATTCAAAGTCAGTTTTACTGGAACATTTATTTACACATTTGTGGTGTACAGCTCTAGATGGTCTTTGGATACTCTCTGTATATGTTCTAAGAAAGTAAATCCACTGATACAGACCAGAAATTCGAAACAGAACTGCTATAGTTTGACAAACATTTATTTCAATGGCAACGCAGGCTACAAGAATCTCTTCCCTCACCTACACTTTCAGTTGAGCCAGTCTATAGCACAACTGCCCCTACTGTCTATCGATACTAAACTAGGAGGAACTGTGGACTCCCTTGAGGGTAGAGAGGCCTTACAGAGAGATCTGCATGGACTAGAGAGCTGGGCAATCACCAACTCTACAAAATTTAACAAGAGCAAGTGCCGGATTCTCCACCTGGGACAGGGTAATCCTGGTTATACATACAATTTGGAGATGAGAGGGCTGGAGAGAGCAGCCCTGCAGAAAGCGAGCTGGGGGTGGATGGCAAATTGAATGAGTGCCCTGGCAGCAAAAAGGGCCAACCGTGTCCTCGAGCGCATCGAACACAACACAGCTAGCCAGCTGAGGGAGGGGACTGTCCCACTCTACACTGCACTGGTGCGGCCCCACCTTGAGCGGTCGGTCACTGGAGCAGGCTCCCCAGGGAAGTGGTCACAGCACCAAGCCTGTCAGAGTTCAAGGAACATCTGGACAACACTCTTAGTCATGTGATTTAGTTTTAGATAGTCCTGGGAGGAGCAGGGAGTTGGGACTCAATGATCCTTATGGGTCCCTCGAGATAATTCTAAGATTCTATGAAACAGGAGAATGGAAAAATGGGTGAATGGAGAGTAGAGGCTGCTGGAGATGACAGTGCCACTGTGTGTGTGTGTGTGTGGAGAACAGTATTCAAATTGAGTCCAAAAATGGAGGTAAGGGGTAGGCGGGAATGTTTAGTTTTGGTTTTGTGGCAGTAGCAGCTATCAATTCCTATCTCACGTCCCCCACCTTCCTTTCACAAGTCACATCTTGACTAAGTAAAGCCAGTCAGTAGCCCCACTTTTTGGAGTTCCTCCACAATGCATTTCATCCAGTATAGGAAAAAAAACAGCTTAATGAAAAGCATTCTCCCAGATCTTAAGCAGGTCCTTTTCTGCTTCATAGCAGAGTCACACGAACAAGACCTGTGCACTACAGTCCAGAAATGTGCTCAGGAACCACCTCACAGCTACTTGCTGTACAACTTTTCCTAAACCTATTTCCTGTCACTTCCTAATCTCCGAGATAACCTAAACTAGCTCAAAACCAAAATGAACACAATTTAATATACTGCAACAAGAAAATCCACAGGACATACCAAGGAGGCCCTGCACAGGATAGACTGCCTGTTCCCAACAAGTTTCCTCAGTGGGACTTGTAGATAGAGTGTGCTCATCGTCAAGCTGTAGTACAAACCACACCACAATAGCATCTAGTATTCCTCCTTCAGTGACTGGCAGGCTGAGCTTCCAGGGCTTTCTAGCTGCAAGGCTTTTCAGCTCCTGACCAAAATGCAAAGACAAAAAAAAGTGTGAGAGCATTTCTTTCCATAAATAAAAGACGTTTTTTATTACACTAAGTCACTCAAATTTCTGCAGCAATCCATGAGCGCACCCAACAGAAACCTGAAGTTAACAAGCTGCTTCAATACCAATTATCATTAGTATCATAGCATAGGAATTGTCTTCCCACATGCAAGCGCAGTTATGCACACAACAAACCTGCACCCATCAGCCATTAAAGCAAATATATCTACGTCTAAAAACGTACATATTTAAAAACACTGAAAACTGCAAGAAAGACTTTAGACTGGCAAGGCTTGCCTTACGAGATGTAAACTGAGCCAGTCTTTGGACTGGATTGAAGCCAATGCTTAGGTACATACTTCACTTCAAAACAGCGTTCAATCAGTTCTAGAAATATGGTATGTAGGCACTGAATACGCAGGCACCGTTCAACACAGGTTTGGCAAAATCATTACAAAACCACTCGGTCTAACATCTTTAAGGATATTTTCTCTGCTACCTGGGCTTTGTGTAAAAGCTCAGGCATGTACAATTTCACTACTGGAAAGAACTAAGATCTCCCCCTAAAGGGATCAGGTTATAAATTCTCCAATACTCCTAAAAAGTTTTGAATATGTAACAAGAATTAGGTACATTCTTAGGTACTTCCATGTACAATTTATTTTCCTCAGTAATTACCTTTTGTTACCAACATTCACAAACATAAAAGGCCTGGCTCTAACGTAGATAGTTCCGGCACAGGCCAAATAACAGGAGATCAGTCACAAGGGACCAAAGATTGTCTTAGTCACAACCCTTCTATTTAGTAACACAACAGCCTTGCCTAAACATTTATCAGCTTCCCGATCTGCTTATGTCAACATTTCTCCTTTCTAAGTTTCAATCTTATTATACACAGGGCAAAAGAAAAGTTCCACTCTAAGAACAGCTCTCACACACTGCATTTTTTTATTTTTCCCTTTTTTATTCTCATTCTGTGTTATCCAAGAGTTGGTCCACCTCTCTTCTCACAATTGAGAGATGTCTGGACAATGCATGTGTCAGAATTACTGGATGCTAATAAAGTTCATAATGAGATCTCACTGCTCTTCAATAAAAGTACTTTGCTGCTAGTCATTTTTTCCATACATCAACTGGAGAGACAAAAAAGAGAGCAGTAAGTTGAAGCTTTGCTGGCAGTAAGCCCCTTGAGGCAAGACAGCAAGAGCACAAGCATGCATCTGTTTCTCAGTTTCTGGGAAGTGCAGAAGTGTATTTGATATTAAAAATATTCTTCCCAATTAATCCTTAAAAGCAGCAGGCTCACAGTTCTCATCCACTGGTTTAGTAACTGTAGTGTTACATCCCTATCTTGTGGCACACAACACTTAAAACCCACTTGAAGGCAGTTATTCCAGCCTTCTCCACTCTCTGCCATGTTGCTTATCCCATATTTATTCCTCACGTGTCCACTGCATAAATTTTTTTCCATTATTTATGACAATTACAGATTCAAACAGCACTAGCACATCAGGATGGCAATTTATCAAGTTAGTGCAGTTAAAGACACAGCAAAGAAAATAAAGCAACGATGCAGGAATAGGCAGAAAAAAACCAAAATGATGCTATGCCACATTTCTCTGAATGAGAAAGAGATAACTTGCATTAAAAAAAAAAATTAAGGAAAAACTACAGAAAGAATGCAGTTATCAAGTTTCCTATGTCTTGATCCAGAATTTCTCAACTATTCCACACAGTAACTTCTCATTAAAATTAGAAAGAGCCTGTAACTGTAATCATTGGCAAGAGCTCAGTTCCTTTAGGGCCTGAAAGTGAGACTGAGCTTTAATTACTGGCTGCTGAGATAAACACTCACTTCCACTCCCAGTGGCACTGATCTGCTGCCAGCAAACATGCACACAGGTAGTACCTGGCTAGGTGCAAGTGTCTGCAGCCTGTAATTATAGCCACATCTCATTCCCCTGCCTGGGAGGAACTGGGCTGCTGTTAATAATAGGAGTAATAAAGTAATCAGCATAAAACTCAACTGCCTTTTTTTTTTTTTTTTTGACTTCTTACCATTTAAATTTTGACTTCTTGCCATTATTTCTCTGATCTGTACTGATGTCTTTGAAGCCTCTTACAACTCAGTTTGAGGAACTCTGTTGTACCGTATTTTTAAGTCTTTTTCTCAGTACTGTCAATTTTGGTCAGGATAGTTAGTACAAGCAGATAAACACAAAATCCCTCTCATTCTTTGAAATACAAGTTTAGAAAATGGGTCTTTGAAATTACCGTACTAGTGCTAAGTGATCTCATATTTGAATTTCAATCTTTAGTAGGTAATTCTGCTACTGTCTGTAAATATAGCAGGTTTTTTATTCCAATAGGAGCAGACACAATTTTTCTTTTTTATTTTTTAGCTGCACTAATTGAACATTTGTGTGTGGCCGTGACAAAAACAAACAGACAAAACAAACAAAAAAGCCCCACATTGGAAGTAACCTACCAGTGTTTGGAACTGCCATATTTGCTCAGGGAGAAAAGTAACAACAAACAGTAACCAGTGATTCCCAATAAATTAATTGCATCTCTTCCCATTACTTATCATATATTACGATTTCACGACAGAAACATTCCCTTAGTCTAACTGAAACTTCAAAGGAGTAGTTCTGAAATACGGTTTAAAGAGTAACACTGTTTTTCACTCTTTAAAATTATCTTTACATCTCCAGCAGGCAGATGCTTAAGAGTAGCCAGCCGAGATGAGAGTAACAGCTTCTTATTGATGCTAGAAGCAGAAGCAACATTAGGTCACAGAGAGATCGCTCCCAGTAGTATACTGAAGAGCCTTGTCTTATTTCATTTTTGATCTCAGACTGTCAGACAAGCCAACTAGGAAAAGCTATTGATTCAGAAACACTGCAATTCCTGGCCAAGCAGTAGCCAAGAATAATTTCATTTATATAACAGAAACTATTTTTAGCTCTGACTCAACACTAACTCCTCACCACAGGTCAATGAGCAAGAAACACACCAGAGATCAGATGTATCATCTTTTTAGCATGCTCAGCTGTGAGTGGCTGAGGTCCCTGCCTTAAAGTTCAGGCCTATTTCATATATGCATACAAACATATTTTGTGCAAAATACACAAAATAATGCTACCATATTTTAGAATGCCATATTACAGAAATACCATCAGATACCAAAGGAGCTGAAGGGTGAAATCAACCTGATTAAATAGGGTAAAAGAATTTCTTCATGTCTCCTCTCTTTTACGCTTACGGACATTTTTATGCCAGATGTAAAATACATCCTTTCTCTTTTGTCTTCAAGAGTTTCTTGAAGACTCTAACTTTAGACGAATAAACTAAGTCAGCTCCACAACTGCAGAAGTCATTTAAGATCTATCTATTGCATTCTTTTTGCCCCTCCCTGCACTGAGGCTGGCAGTTGTTTGACCCTTTAGTGACCTAGTTCAGTTCCCTAAACTACGTCGAATAAAAAACTCCACCTTCAAAAACTCAGAGACTGTCATCTGATGAATCACATCACCAAACAACCAGACAAGTACCAAAACCAGCAGAGGGTTTCAGTGCAGCCCTGCCAACTTTGCACTTATGAACTGTTCTGAAATTGAACCCGGAAAGCAAATAAAATACAGGGCTCTCATTATTCATAAATAGATTACTTATGAAGGACGTAAAAAAAATAAATCATTACCTGCAGATTGTTGAAATCTACTGTCATTACTTGACAGGGTTCTGTCAGAGGTACGTAACCTCCAGGAATACGACTGAGCTTCTCAGTGGTGTAAGGTTCAACAGTTTCCTCTGAACCAGCAGAAGCATACGTTGGACTAAAGAACTGCACCGAATTTGGCAAGCGCACACCACCAACTTCTTGCATTCCCACTCTGGGAGTAAAGGAAAAAAAGGGGAAGAAATGAAACCTCAAATAATCTGACCAAAAAACCCAAAGGAAATTCTTTCCAGGCTGGCTAAGTATTTTTAAATGCACAAAGTGTAAGAATAGAAAAACTAAAAAGTAATAAAACAATTTTGTGGGGGTTTTGTTGTTTTCAGACAGGCTCTAAAGCACAGAAAATGCACATCACTTTCAAGAATCAGAACTGAATGCTGCCACTAGAAACCGAGAAGCAGCCCAGTACATCCTTTGTCAAAGGCCATAGACTTTTGGCCCCTTAAGTACAACTCCTTGAGTCTTGACAGAGAACTAGAAAGAATGTACCCGGTGATAATAAGAACAAATAAAGCTTTTCTGCTGCTGTTGCATCAGACGGGTAACGATGATGTTTCTTTCAGGTGAACAGAACAGTCAGAACAAACATAGATAGATAGATAGATATGCAATAGGAAAATTCATTTTTGGAGTCTCTTTGACATAAAACTTTCATTTTGCAGTACCTTTATATATTTATCAAGCATAATCTATGCAGAATAAGGCGTTTTTCATAGTTACATAGCTGCAAAGAAAGTCTCAGCGTTGATTTCTTGGTGGAAAAGGCTTTGACAACTCAGAATACATGTATTCTCTTTCGTAAGATAGAGAATCGATTAGGTTTCTAGAAGCAACCTTATACAAAAAGCTTCAAAGAAGAAAGAATGCTGAAACTGCTTTAAAACAATTACTTACATACACTGTCTACCTCTTAGGTTTGAGGTCTTAGGATATATTCTCATTTTCAAAGTATGAGCCTGGAAGTTACATGAGACCAAGTCTCGTACAAGCTACACTTTAGATTATTCTGAAAAAGTACATTTGTCTGTGAAGGACTTAGCGCTTCCCATTTAAGTGAGAGCTATCAACAAATCTATTTTCTTATAGTGAGATCTAGCACTCACAAGTTCAAATGACAACTCGTTAAATTTCTATTTCTAGAACTATTTTTAATTCTGAATCACTTTCTCAGGAACCTCCCCTCCCTGCAAAAGATCTCCCTACAACTAAGTATGACCAGCCAGGCTGTCTGATATTATTTTCATCAGATACGGTCATCTCCTTGATCCAGAGAAGCTCCCCATCACGGAATTGAATAGGTTGCCTTTTCTCATAACCCGAATTCTAGATTCTTGTATTTTGAACATTATGCATAGCTAAAGTACAAAAGTGAATCAGATTCCATCTTCGGAGCAGATTCCCTAGCAATAAAATCATATGTGTCGTATAGAAAGCACAAAGTAGTAAGTACTTCACAATAAATACTAAGAAATACAGCAACATTATTAACAATTACAATCCTCTCAGCTGCTCAGTGAGGTAACTTGGATATTTTAACAAGGATGAGAATGTATTCCCCTTCATTTGAAACTGAATCCATGCATTACTTTAAAATACTACAACTAAAACAGAACAGCTGTTGTACGAGGCCTATATTGTGGAATAGGTCAGCAGATTATTATATAGTCATGAACCCTTCTGGCTTAGATACGTAAGCACAGAAGTAGAGCCACTTTATTATCTCCCTTTCTGGGGCCCAATCAACTAAAAATTAAGCATTAAAAAAACGTGACACCTGTAATTCTTACGGTGACTCAAGTTAGTAAATTAATCCATATTCTGGCGTATTTTATGCAAAATGACTAAATTTAGATGCACTAATGGAGCATACCCATGTTCTCCTAGAATATTGTTTTACTGTTACATATGACTTTTGAAAGACACCTAGTTCAAACTTGAAAAACAATATGCAGGATACTCTGGTATCTTAAAAGTCTTGTGGAAGTTTAAGTTTATCCTTAGTAGAACTCAGGGCTTCTCACAAGTTTGTCAGTTCATTTGTTCTTCTGGAAGTAAACACGTTTCACATGGATGTAAAACAACCGCTTCAAAGAGAGAGCAAGGACTACAGGNAAAAAATATATATATTACACAACACCACAGCAGAGTTAGGCCCTATAGTCATTCTAGGGAACATAAGCAATAGGTACAAGCAGCACCAGCTACAGGAAAGAAACATTACAATTAACACTAAAACATCAAAGTAAAGCTACAATAACAGGTAAACCAGCACAAAACTTTTTGTAAAGTTGGCTTAGGCACATCAAAAATAGAATGACAAGAAAAATGGTATGATTTACCTAGAATTTCACTATATCCTAGGGAAAAAACCCTAAAAACAATCAGAGCACAAGAAATGAAGCGTAACTTTAAGACTGCTAAAACAAAGGGACAGAATACAAAGCAGAAGGTTAGATCAGACACAGAGAGATGACTGTGATATGCAAGATTATCAACAGTTGGAGTAAAACGGGATTCACTCCCTCAGCAAGATGAATCAGCGTTTGACGATAGATTAAACACACTCTTAAATATACTTCAGAAAAAAACCCTCAGGTATTCACAGATTTCTGGGCTCTACATCTACTTACAACTGTGCTAGATGGTATAAAAAGCATGAGCAAAGAGATTTTTTCACACTGCTATTTCATTTGGCATCCTGCTCAGGAAAAAAAACATCCAAACCCCAAAGTTCTGCTTTAGATCATGAAAACACTTAAGGAAATGTGAAGACAGGCACATCAGAACAATTCAAGAGACCTGGATATTTTAAATCTGAGAACAGGCAAGTGTTTTACATAAAGCTTAATAGCACTTGTTAAAATAGACTTAAGACAGGTATTCTTACTGGAGCAAAAGGGGATGTCTAACTATAAAGGCAGGAAGTTTAAAAGTGACATTTTTCTTCTTCCTACAGCTTATAATTAATCTGTGGCAATCATTTCAGTCCTGCTAGCCACTTTATCTTAAGTTATACTATTAGAATAGATTGGTAATTCAACAATCCAAAGTCACGATACATTAACTTTCATACTATTTACATTTTGTAAGGAACAGTCAATGCCATGTTTCAAGGCAAAAACCTATTTTTTATATGATGAATAATTAACTTCTCCTAAAAGAAAAGTTCTTCTATGACGATCTACTATGGGAACTTCTGTCTCCTGGCCATTGTCCAGATCTACTACATTAGAAAATTCACTGATACAACCTATTTTTCATCCAGTACACTGAAGCTCCTATGAGAGTTGAGTTTTCTTTAATCTGCAACAAGATTAATCCTAAACAAAATATATCAAGTCCAAACCTCTCAGACAGACAGACATACAGTGATGAGATGAGAAGATGAAAATAAAAATGAATATGAAAATAATCGATACACAGTCAGAACTGGTCTGAGCAAAGAAACCCTCCTGTATGCTAGTTCAGAATTAAGCAAGGCACATATTCAGAAAGATAATACTAGGTGGGGCTGTTAACACTTAGGCTTTACAAAATCCTCTCCTCATATTCTGAAAAGATTAGATCCAGCAACGAGGTATGGAGCAGATTATAAAGAGGGTAAAATGAGGGAGGATAAAGGCCAAGTGTTAATCCGAGAATCTCCCATACAGTAACTGAGAAGTGTTAAAGGCATGTACTTCAGCATAACCAAAAATCAAGAGTTTTTGATGAAGTGATCCAGAAAGTCTGAACCACAAAGAGGAAACAAACGAGCCTGGAAAAGGGCTGGGAAAGGTGAGAGCAGAAATCTATTTAGTGAAAACAGATAATGAGCCATTCAAAAAATAAAGAGAACAATAAATGAAAAATCCTCAATAAAAAACACCGGTCTGTCTTCCCAAATGAAAAATAAGGATTCAAACTATGATAGAGTTTAAACATACCTGTGATGTCTACGTATCTCTCTGCATTCCACTGCCATCCCAAATATTGTAGCACTTGCAGGAATGACTTTGCCATAATTTCCAGTACTGACATCTTGATTTTTAGGCTGTGAAAACAGGAACAACAACATGCAATGAGAGAGTGACCTATTTCTACCATTGCTGCAAAGCCTAGGCTACATAGTAATAAGCCATTCAATATTACGGTCAAAATATCAGTAAGTTCTTAATGACCAGTAAAGTTTCTGGTCTTAGTCATTCCAGTTGACCATTAAAGGATTTTCTTAAATACTGTGTTTTTCAATATATCCATGCACCAGCTTTACTTTTCAGTCTACTACTTCCTCTGCGTACTTCTAAAAGTGTTTTTTAACTTGTATTCTGTTAGAATATATTGAAACATTTGAGGACCTTTCCTTTATGCATCATTCCTATACTTAACACTAGAGGTCATCGGTTTCAGTTCAATACAATACAAAAAGCTTTCAGCCCGGTAAGACTTTTAAAATTACTTGGAATCAATGCAACATCAAAATAAAAGAGATGTCCTTCTATTTCATAAAATCTAACAGAGGTTAACCCATATAAGGCTCCTTGTCATATTACTTCGCTCAATGTATGCTAGCTAAAACGCAAAATACATGAAGTAAAATCCAAGAGACTCAGTGGAATAGTTCAGTCTTCCAGAAAAGTTCAAAGGTAGCAAAAATAAATTAAGAGCATAACCACAAGGCATATTTATCAAATTATAACTGACTGTTCCCTAGTGTTATGATGAGAAATAATTCTACCATAATTCAGCACTTTCTGCTTAGACTGACATGACTTGCTGCTACTAGCTGGTGTCTCAAAATGATCAAGCTGCAATCAAACTTACAGGAAAACAGTGCCTTTAAAACACATGCAAATCCCGTTGGTGTTACTTACAAAGAGGGGCGGAAAAAGAAAAAAAGGAATGAACAGTGATCAAGAGTGAACCATCTCTGTGTGTTGGAAAGTTACATCAGGGAAACATGCATTGCAAGTTCCTGTCTACTCAGAACACAAGCTCACAGAAGTACAACGTACACAGTTGCTTCATTGCCTTTCACCAAAATCAAACTCATAGAACAAACCCAGATGACTCATTTTGAAAATATCAATAGGTATAAAATATTTACAAGAGCGTTGTTCCTCATTCACATGTGTGTGAATGTCTGCACATGTGCGCATGCAAACATACATGCACAAATATGTATCAAACAAAACAGGAGTCCCATTTATACACACGTATCCGCATCACCTACCTTTGGTTGTAAAAGTAGATGTTCCCAAGCATGTATCAAGCTCTCCACAATTCCTTCTCCAAATAAACCAGCATCAACTGTTTCTGTGACAACCAAGGAAACTCTAGATGAGAAAAAGGACACCATGAAATATAATGTATAACACACATTCCTGTTAATGGTCATTCTTTTAAAGAAAAAAAAAAAAATCACCACACCAATGTGAGCTCAGATCAAAACTTTCACCAGTGTTCTAAAGTTTCAATAGGCAATTTAATTCTTTTAACGAATGATTTGGTTTGATTTGTTGCTAGAAGTTATTCAAGATGCAGACAAAAGAGAATAAATATTGAGCAAGAGTTTACCATAAAGCTTCTTGTTCGGTGTTTATAAATAAATTTCGTGGGAAGAATCTAGCCAAAACAAGATGTTTCAGCCTGGGCACACAGCCAACGATACTGCAGAATATGTATTTTGTCTGAATCTTGTAGAAAAGACCCAGGCATGTGTGTTAAAAAGGAATAAGAAAAAAAAACCCTATAATCAAAGCACAATAAAATTACTATGTAGACTAACGGACCCTAAAATCCTAAATCCTTTGGATTTAAACCAAAAAACATATGGCATGATAAGACAAGACATTTCCAGAACAGTAACAATTTATTCCTGACAGGTGACACCCAGTAACCCACCATAGACACTAAGAGGATAGAAATGATCAGTTACTGTAGCTCAGCTGACACCATTAGAAAAGGCTTGACTGGCACGCTTCATCACTTCAGATTACAAGCCCGTACCATCACAGATACTTTATTAAATGTTAGTAATTCAAAGTAAAAGGGATTGTTTCCTTCCCATGCTTAATATGTATCCCTAGCAGCAGCGAGCTGAAGTAATAAAGCAGTCCTTTGCATATACCAAACCGAACAAAAATCCCCTCAGATTTCTACCTGCTAGAAATTGACAGATCCTCCAGAAGAATCCCTGCTGAATGGGACAGTGAGCAAAGAGGAGCAGGGTAATACACATATACTGAAAGCTGTAACGTTGATCAAGTTCTAATTTGCCAAGAGCAATTCCAAACTGCTGATTTGTCCCAGTAGCTCTTGCTGTGCTTTAGAAGACAATACTTAATTGGAAAAATAAGCTACTGAATTTTCCAAAGCACATGGATCTCTGCTATACAGACAGGTGGCAGCTGTGTACATACAAACAAAAAGCTCAATACAAACACAAAACACTACTCTCACAGGACAAATTGCAACACTCTTCCATTGAATTTTACTCCAATATCCAAAGCCACACTGAAAGCCCTACGGATCTCCGCCATGGTAGGGTCCTGACTTTCACAGCTAGAGTCAGCCCAGCCACCACCAGCCTTACAGATGCAAACAAACAGGAACCCGCACACATGACGTGGCACCTTCTCACCTCTAAACACAGTAGCGCTCTCCTTAGGGGACAGAGGGGAGGGGAGGTTTTCCCTCCCTCCCTGATCAGAAGAGGCAGACAACTTGCAACTTCTGATCTCTCTGACAAACGCAGAAGTTGACATGGAGTTGCAGGGGTGTGGTGTGTCCCAGAAACAGTCTTCCTTTGCAGGCCCTATTACATACCTCCATCCTACTCATGGGCTACAGAAGTACGTCACAAGTTGTTAAATATAAAAAGGCATTAAAATTACTTTTATGATGAAAAAATTCTTCACAGAAACAGTGGTCAGACACTGGAATACGCTGTTCAGGGACGTGGTGGAGTCACCATCCCTGAATGTGTTTAAGAGTCGTTTAGATGTGGCGTTAGGGGATATGGTGTAGGGGAGAACTTTGTAGAGTGGGGCTGATGTTTGGACTTGATGATCCCAAGGGTCTTTTTCAACCTAAATGATTCTATGTACTAATCTTTCTTTTCCTGTTGCTGCAATATAATTGCATATGCCCCAAAGCTCCCACTATCAAAGAATTAAACTCCTTAATTTATGACATTGTTGATCTACCGTGGAAATTAGTATGATCTAAAAACCATACTATCATTTCTGCATTGCTTTATAAAAACATAAAACATAAAGAGAATCTTCTCCCATTATGGTTAATATCATAGGCAAAGTTATCTCCTGTTTAGGTCACAGGGTATTTTCTATTTTCTTGAAACTAGAAGCAAATTAAAAATAATATCACAACAGAGCGCAGTAACGTACCTTTCAGGTATGTGCTTTGGAATTTCTAGATCGAGTGACTTCAAATGCAGAAGTTTGATCTCTCTTTCCATATTATTTGCTGCCACAACATCATGGGCAAGTTCATACATGGTTTTTGATAATTCACAGGCATAGACAAAAGATGCTCCTGCCTTTTTTGCAAACATACTGAAAAACAAGAATCAATGCTTTTTCCCTCCAGTTTAAATCATTTTAGATAAAGCATGACCAGATACTGAATGTTCTTAAGTTCTATTTCTGCATCTGCTTTATATTTCTGACAAAATAGTTCAAGTCTAAAAAATCATCTAATATATCTTGTTTGAAAACTGATATTGCACAAATTGATATCCTCCTGATATGCTATCACCAAAAAAAAAAAATTAAAATACAGGTAGCATAAGGCTACTCCACAGCTATGCTAAATCCACTCTTTATACTAGGGCATTTTCATTAAGTGACTTTCTACACAAATAGCAGCTGCATCAAATAAAAAAAATGGGTTCTAAAGATACTACTAGACGCTAACCTCCAGACTCAGGGACTCCTGAAAGCTTTGTTTCTTTTAAGTTTTGTCTCAATAAAGGCATGAAAGTTGGTTTTGGGGTTTTTTTTTGTTTTGTTTTGGTTTTTTGTTTTTTTTGTTTGTTTTTACTAGCCAACAAATTTTGTTAAGACAACCATGCTTCTATTAAGTTCATGTTAAATATGCACTTACGACACACCTCAAGATTCCTGTTCCTGTTCCAATATCAAGAACAGATTTGCATCCTGACTGGACAGCAGTCTCAATTGCTTTTAGGTAAGTAAGATTCCTCTTGGTATCGTTGAGCATGATGAAGTGCCAGCGTTCCACAAGCCAGTTTGCAACACGGTAAAAATTCTCCTTTGCATCAGCAAAGTCTGGGTTAAGCTTCACTGCTTTATGGAAATATCCAGCTGCTTCATCTCTAAAGCCCATTCTAATAGTAAAAATGACAAAAAAAAAAAATAGAAAGCATGCATTCATCTGCCAAGTATTCGTAAATATCTGTAGATCTATAAAGAGGTCTTAAATGAGTTAAAAGACAATGGAAATATTTTGCACTGGTTAGAAGGATTATCTTTAGAAACAGTGATATTGCCTTATGAAAAAGAATGATTTACAGCTCTACATCAAATCACTTTAAAATGCAAAGGCAGTAAAAAAATACCATTGTGCGCACCAGTCTTCATCTAGTACTACATCCTTGACAAAGTAGAACAGGTTTTGCAAGAACTTATTGCAACAACATGACTGCAGCAACCCTGCAATCCAGCCTCACAGATTTTCAAGTCAGGAGAATGCTACAAAACCATTCTAGAACATACTGTAAACCAACCAAGTTTTGAGCTGCCAGTGCTTGTGTTAAGTGGCAAGTTTGGAACAAAATTGTGAACTTGAAGCAAGTTTTATGATACCTATAACATATTTTCAAATCAGACAGCACTGAAAAAAACAAAAATCTATGAAATACAAGAAACATGTACATTTTAATACAATGCTGGAAGAGTTTTTTTCCTTAAAACAAACAAAATAATCACAAAAAGCAAACCTAACCAAAACTATCTGGACCCAGGACCCACGACTTCAATCTTAAAATTCCAGTCTCAGAAGATCTTAGAATCCTGAGCAACAGCAAAGCACTATGTTTTGCACTGTTTGGAGAAAGCGGGAAAAGAACGCTTTACACTAATAAAAACATAAACTCAAATCATTTAAGAATAGCCCTACACAGAACAGTACACGCTGTACCAGCTTCTTCACTTCAAAGGTCTGTTATATCTGACCTCAAGAAGGACCAGAATTAAAAGACAGTTTACAAAGGCAGTAGTTTTCAGGAATCTAACAGGAAAGAAAGGAAGAACTTCAAAAATTGTAGGTTAACCACAACTATAGTTAACACAGTGGCTGAACAATTTTGGTCTCTCTTTTTGTTTATTAATTCCTTAATAAATTGTTAGAAAATATCTCAAGGCAGTGCTTTTACTTTTAAGTTTTTACTTTAGTAAAAGTAAAGTAAAAAAAAAAAATTAAAAATGGTGGTGTTTTTTTTTTGCTGTGACTATCAACATTTATTTTAGCATTGGCTACTCTATTTGAAGCTGACAGAGAGATCCGAGTTCAACAGTACACACTATACAGCATTATGCACATGCTTGCATTTACTTCTTTTATGCACATTTTATGTGCTCTGTTGAATTAGGTATTGTTTATTAACATACAATACTAAACATCAACCTTACAAAAACTGAATATACATTACCACAAACCTGAAAAGATGTTCTCCCATACTATTACAAATCACTTCATCATTCGGATACAGTTCAAGTGCTTGCTCATAACAGTTAAACAGATCTTGAATCCGTGCCAGAGAATCTAGCTCTTCTGCCCATTTAAAGAGAGTAAACTGAAATGTTTCCTAGAAAATAAAACGTGTATCACTGAGTTGCTGGCAGTTCCAAGAAGTAGAGAACTGAGCCCTGAAAACATCTGGAGGTATTCTGATGTGCACCTGAACACCCTTGTTTCCCTAAGCAGCAGTGCACAATCATTTGCTATCATCCCAAGTCAGTTGGCTTACTGGAAGAAGCAGGGTACCATCACCCACCAGTGTATACTAAGAGCTTGTGTGTATATTAATGCATGCTATACTACAAGCCAATACTAATAAGGCCCTACTTTTATTAAACTTATTTGACACACACAGGCTAGAAGTGTATCAATTCCCTTCCCACAGCCATACATAGCTTATTGAACAAGTTACTGGCTGTCCCCATTACTACTGTTTTCTGCTTTTATTCAGAAGACTGAATAGGAAAATCAGTTACATAAAACAAATATTAAGTACAGAACAAGTCACAAAGCCTCAAGAGGAATACAGTAAATAGAATTGTTAAGTAATTCAAAGAGCACTTACTTTGACACTACTTTTTAACTCAGGAGCTAGATTTAGTACCAGGAGATAGTGAGCATATGCAGTTCCAAAATCCTGGTCCTCCAGGCAGTGCTGCGCACTCTGCAAAGACCTGGAAACCAACTCCCGCCTGCCGGCCTCCTGACCACCTCTGTTGTTACAACGAAGCTTAGCGTTGGAATTGGGCATTCTGAAGGAGGTACTCACTCTTCCTAAAATACAAAAAGTTGTGTATACCGGAGGCCAAAAAAGTCGCACACAAAGCTGATAGATCAAACATTTTCATTTTCACTGACATTAGTAAATACATCCTCCCTCCCCCCAGATCCTAAGCATTCAAAACCATGCTCATCTTTATGCCATTGATAATCTCATTAACTTTAAAATGAGTATTCACCATTCAAAAGCCAGGTGTGCAGCACATTTATGTTAGACGTGGTCCTGGGAACAGGTTACACCTCTTTGCTTTTTAAAATTAGTTTTTGGAATACATACTTTAGCATGTCTCTGACCAAATAGCTTTGCACACTGGAAGTTCGTGCACTCATAATTTTCGTAATCAACCACAAAATCTGCAGGTTAAAACCTTTCCACCCCAACAACATCTTCTTAAAGCAAAGACTCCCAGAACAAGGGCTAATGAGCTCATGTGGTTTATTTTACACAGCCAACATAACTAATTTTCCCCTTAAGAAAACGGTAAAGAGTTAACAGATTAAGTATTCGCATTTTCATAACTGCCATGGTTACCACTTTGAGTTTTAACTCTTACCTACATAAGAGGGCCTGATACCACCTTCAGGATTTTCAGATGTATCCTAAAGCTGAAGAAAGTGAACGTTACATGAAGACAGACTGCACGGAACGCAGCACCATCACAACTAGACGCTTTTTTTTTGCTTTTTGCTTGGAAAAAAACCCAAAAACAAAACCAAAACGTCCCAAGTAAGCACCAGCAATTTACGCAAGGGCCCGCAAAACCAGGGACAGCCGTGCAAACCCGCCTGCCACAGAGATGTGGGGGCCCAGGGGCTGAGAGGACAAGGGGCCTGGCTCCCACGAGCGGGAAAACCTCACAGGCCGCACCGCCTCCAGACACAGCCCCGCTCGCCGGGGCCCAGGGCCGCCTCGCCTGCGCAGGGAAAGCAGCGGGGCAGGGTAGAGGGGGGCCTCTCCCGCGGCGGGGTCAGACGGTCCCGGGGCCATCACCTGCTCGGCGCCGAACGGGGCTCCCACACGGCCCAGGCACACGCTGCGGACCGCCGCCATCTTCCTGCCGGGCGGAAGCCGCCGCGCACGCGCAGGGCGGCAGGCGCCGGCCCGGGCGGGAACCAGAGGCCGCGCCCTGAGGGGGCGGCCAGCACCGCCCGCCACGGAGCCCCCTGCCCAAGAATCTGCCCCGCAAACCCCTCCCGGCAGGTCCGGACCCCGCTCACCTACTTAACGGACGCGTTCAAGGATCGTAAGGCCTAACGTGCACAGCAATCTTTATTTCTGTTCCATTTGTGACAAGAGGTGTGTGCTCGTCGATCCCCGTACCCCCCCACCACCACCCCCCCAAGCTTTTTTTCTACAATTTTAGGCGTGGACATTCACTTACTTCATCTTTATTTTCTTAAAGGAACATCTGAGATTTACATGCTTTTAAGAACCACGAAAATTCAGATTTTGGGACAGAAACTAGTGTTACAGAAAAGCTAATGCTTTGAAAGGTGACAAGAGGCAGGCACTACACAACTGAAAATTCATAACTTTATTGGTAAGTAAAAGGTTTGAGAAAGTACAGACAAAACTCTGTAAACTGTTTTTTTTAATGCTAGTTTAGCTCGTGACTTTTCAGGTGAAACATGGTGAATTGACTAAAAACTCTTCTACCATTTCTTCATACGCTGGTGGAATAATGGTAATTATGTTCCATGTTCTTTCTTGATCCACATCCAATCTTTTACAGCTGGTAATTCAGCTCATATGAACACAGGACTAAAAGCAGTGCTAAATCTAGTCCCTCACTGTTCGATGCTGTTCAGATCTGTTCTACCGATAAGAACTACCACCTTAAATGTTTACCAGATGTAGTGCAAGAACTGCATGCTGTGCAGGCACTGCCCTGTAGTTACGGTGTTCCTAAAATTTAGATTTAATTCCACTGTTGGTAAGTCCCAAGAATGACAGCTGAGGACAACATACACACCACCTAGTTTTAAGTCATAAACACATCCTAGTTGTCTTGGGCGTTTGACTAACAGCTCTGCAGCAACAGAGATTGCAAGGAGCAAAATTCAGAGCTTTGCTCCACGTCTCCAGTCCCTTATCTCGCTCCCTCCCATGCCTACGACACCACCTACCTTCTTTCTCTGTGCTGCCTGGCAGGTTGCCTGCTCTGGGGAACCACCACATGCAGGGCCCTGGAGTGCATATCTTTTCTAAAAAAGGCAGAGTTCATTTGGTCTTGTCCTACTTCTGGGACAAGAACAGGCCACAGCATTGTTTACTAATTATGAAATGTTTGGAAGCTGTTCATCTTTACTTTCCTTCTCTAAAGCATGAATGCAGCTCTTCCAGGCTTTACAGCTGTGGATGTTTCATATGCCTTCACTTTTGAGACATGAATGAGTACCACTTAAAAATGTCAGGCCAACATTTTGAACAAGATGAAAAATAGCACATATGGAGGGGAAACATGAGTCTAAATGAAATACAGTGGCAGTTAAACTGTAATCCACGGCAAACTTAATTACTATTCTATAGTATTGTAAGAGGGGAGAAGTCTACAAATGTTTTGAGAGAAGTGACCCAATGGAAAAAACTGAGAACAGGTGACCTGAATGACACTAGAATCAACTTCTGGTAGAGGAAAGACACGCTAGAAAAACATAAAATAAGAACTGGTAAAGCACTTGGGCTGGATGAAGTTCATGAGGATGTGCAATTATTAGCGTCAGATAAATATTTTACACGTGAACTGCGCTCTAAAGGAGGATGTAATATCTTACTAAATCAACTGGTATCAACAAGCACCCAAACCTTCCTTCAGTTTTGAAAGAAAAGCTATGAACTTTAAATTAGTTACAGATGGGGAACAAGCTTCTTTGAATTTAGTTTAATTATGCTTCCCAGCCAGAGAATGATAATATGGGGAAAAAGAAAATATTAGCACCTGTGGGATACGGAGAGAGAGAGAAAAACAACCCCAAAGTACAGGTAATTCTCACCTGCGGACAGTGAGGCATAACAGGAGCTGGACTGCACCAAATACTGCAATGAGACAGCATCTCTGTAGTTCCATGATTCTCCAAACTTGTTCAGCTGTATTTTTTTTTTTTTTGGTCAGAGCAAATGCCAGATGGATAGCATAAACGCTTTACAGTGCCTATTTTTAAGCATAAATTAAGTAGTACTGTGTGCTAATTTGACCAATTTGTGGGAGATTATTAAAAAGTGTCAGTGTAAAATCCTTGCAATTCACAAGAATCAGTTCAGTTCAAAAGCCGGGGAGAGTATTTGTTAATCTCATACTCACAACTTTTAACGGAGCACTTCAGAAAAAAAAATGGCCACAGAATATAATGTTTGCAACACTGAAAAAGCATACAGCTGCACACTAAAATAATTTGTTGGGTAAAGACTGTGCTGTAAAGGAGTGCCAGAAAGAAACGCCCATCTTATCAGATATATACACGATTACCATAATAATCATCAAATTGGTTGACAGTAGAATAATTAACATTGGTCTGCATCACGGGTGGTCAGAGATTAGTTCTGCTTCTATTTGCACTCTTGATGGAGAGGAGAGGGAGCGTGCAGCTTAGAGGTACCTCACGTATGCATGAAGACCCTAACATCTTGCAAGCCAACAGTGATGACACAGTCATGAGCAAGATGGGAGTCAGAAGGAAACTCTATAAACCCATGACAGGACTTTTCTCCTAACGGAGCTAAAAGTGCTTAGACAAGAGAAGAAACTAGAATACCTTGGAAGGATGCTGTTGCTAATGATGTTTGCAACAACTCAACACAGCTGCATGTTGCAAATGGTGGGAGCTGGTAGCAATGCTCTGTAATTAAATGTCAATAAAACTGAAAGTTAAATTCACTAATTTCTAACCCATCTCTCCATAACAGACAGACTGGAGACACAATCATCAATGGATGAGAACAGTCTCTCATGAAAATGAGGGTGCTGAAGTGATCAGACAAGAACATAAGGAAGGTAAGATGGAACAAAACACACGCTATGCTAGTGTATGCCTATTGCATAAAATGACTTGCTTGCAATGAATGTTGAGGGAAAATAACCAAAGCAAAGATAAATACACCATATGCGGACAGGATGTTGCCAGAGCTTCAAATAATCATTCTATTTCATAGTCTCTTAAAGAGGCTACAAGAAAGCTGTAAAATTTGATGACCCTGAGTAGGGGATGGTAGAAAAGAGGACAATTTTCTAAACTGCTGATGTAAAAACACTTCTAGCCTTCATTAGTGAAGAAAGTGCAACATTTCAGGGTCCAACAATGTTTTGAACTGGTAGGTCAGCTTTAGGAAAAGATACATTTAATAATTACGTTGGTAGGAATCCAGTATGTTGTCTGGATACCAATATGGATAAACAGTGTATAATATCAACATAACAGTGAATTTGCTTCCTTGCTTTATTATGTAAATAGAAGTTAACTCTCTCTATTTTGGGAAAAATGCGTTATGTGTGTGTATGTATGTATTTCTGTTGATCTACTGCTGCTCCTTTTACCTGCAACTAGAATGGAATACATTTTTACTTCACATGGTTGAGGTAGGTGAACCAAGTTCCCCTAATGGGCCTGTCATGATAGGACAAGTCTAAATTTTAGACCTGGTGGTTTTTTTGCTAAGCTAAACATTCACTTTTTTTTTTTTAATTTGAATGCAAGCAACTCCACACAATGCAAGCAACTCAATTACTTTACAAGACTTCAGTGGAATTATAATAGGGAAATTACAGTAACTATAAACAAGTATGAAAAATATTATTCTAATTTTAATCCTGAAGACAACTACAGGACAAAGTAGACTATTCACAGAAGACATACTTACTCTTGAAATGTTGCCCCAGTAATTTAAACAGAGATAAAGATTGTTTGTTATTTCTTTAAGGCATTTTGTTGGGTTTTTTTTTTTAAATTCTTTTTAATCGGAGTTTTCAGTAGCACAATAACCTCCAAGTTAAATAATACTAGAAAATAAATATCACGGCAGATAATGTGATCTAGCAGGCGGGACACTTGTCTGAAAGGCTGAATGGTCAGGGTCTGTTATCAATAGCACCTCCTGGCCTGCTGTGATTGCAGACAAGTCATCTGTACTTTTAAGTAGCAGCTGATTTGGAGAGGCCACACTCCTATTTAAGACTGCTTTCAGGAACTATGATTACTCCTGAGCCTTCACATCAAGCCCCCTCTGCCCACCCCTTTCTTTACACAATTGTGTTTTCTTATTTTTCCCTCATCTACATGAACAATGAGGACATTATCTTTGCTTTTGATCACAAAATTCTGTGCTTACTCACCTGAGCTCAGTGACCACTGTCAGGTGGTAACACCCACGCTCAGTCTGGTTTCTGAAGCAGACTCACAAGTGGATAGTAGTTAAAAAACTCTAAGTGTTTGCAAAACTGAATCCTACTTGACACACTGATTGTACAAACAGGAGAAATTTTAAATGAGATTCCTGAAATGACCACCTATTTCCATACATAACTTCTGCAGGTCAGTGCCTGGGGTCACACAGAGGTTACGTTGATAGTAACACTGCCAGCTATCTTTATCTCAGTCATTTCTAGAAATCTTAGGTGCTACTTTTTAAAAGAAAGATAAAAGTAGCTTTTAATTTTTTTTTAGTGCGAGTCTTCAAAACCTAAGTTATATCCAAAAAAAGACAGCTCTATTTTGTTTCTCTGGCTGATGAGGGCTAGGCTTAACTGTGGGCCCAACAGTAATACATTTAAATTAATACCAAAGCTCATTGCTTCAAAAGGGGCAGGAACTAACACTAAGTTTGCCAAAATACATAAAGTTAAATAGATTTAAGTTACTCCCAAAGAAGACACCTGGACATACCTTCCAACCCAAACCATTCTGTTTGTGACTAAAACATATACCCCAATCATCTAAAATTTTTAAAGTTCTACCAAATCATTATGAATTGTGCTACTGTTAAACCATTAAAACCAGGAAATTATAGCTAAATTGTAAATACAAGTATAATTATAAGCCTTTTCTGTTATCTTTATGAGTTTCCTAACATTCATAACCAAAACAACTTGGCATCGAGTGGTCTTCTCAAGGTCTTGCTCTTGCATAACTGTTTGTATGAGTTTATTAAATGAAGACGTAAAGGTGAGGCTGTATCTACTTTGCTCAGTATTTCATGGCCAGACCCAGGCACAGCAGCACAGGAACAGCAAGGCCAGCCTTCTCCGCTAGCAGACCACCACCACCGGGACAGCAAGGCCAGCCTTCTCCGCTAGCAGACCACCACCACCGGGACAGCAAGGCCAGCCTTCTCCGCTAGCAGACCACCACCACCGGGACAGCAAGGCCAGCCTTCTCCGCTAGCAGACCACCACCACCGGGACAGCAAGGCCAGCCTTCTCCGCTAGCAGACCACCACCACCGGGACAGCAAGGCCAGCCTTCTCCGCTAGCAGACCACCACCACCGGGACAGCAAGGCCAGCCTTCTCCGCTAGCAGACCACCACCACCGGGACAGCAAGGCCAGCCTTCTCCGCTAGCAGACCACCACCACCGGGACAGCAAGGCCAGCCTTCTCCGCTAGCAGACCACCACCACCGGGACAGCAAGGCCAGCCTTCTCCGCTAGCAGACCACCACCACCGGGACAGCAAGGCCAGCCTTCTCCGCTAGCAGACCACCACCACCGGGACAGCAAGGCCAGCCTTCTCCGCTAGCAGACCACCACCACCGGGACAGCAAGGCCAGCCTTCTCCGCTAGCAGACCACCACCACCGGGACAGCAAGGCCAGCCTTCTCCGCTAGCAGACCACCACCACCGGGACAGCAAGGCCAGCCTTCTCCGCTAGCAGACCACCACCACCGGGACAGCAAGGCCAGCCTTCTCCGCTAGCAGACCACCACC